>OY740774.1:32345367-32579266 GCA_963513935.1 Aphrophora alni | reverse complement strand
TGAACAGAACTTAAAGTGTATTCAAATATCGGAATGTATACAAGAGTCAAAAATATCGGACTCTCCTAGATATGTCACTTAATGACATTATTCATAGTTTCGGTCTTGAATTTAGTTCGAAATAATACATTATATACAAGCAACACAAGTAAGTGTTTTATGTATGGGTATTGTACAAATCCCTGTTTATAACTTATAACATTTTGAAATAATACATTATCTACAAGCAACACAAGTAAGTGTTTTATGTACGGGTATTGTACAAATCTCTGTTTATAACTTATGGCCTTTTGAAATACCGGTAATACATTATCTACAAGCAACACAAGTAAGTGTTTTATGTACGGGTATTGTACAAATCTCTGTTTATAACTTATGGCCTTTTGAAATACCGGTAATACATTATCTACAAGCAACACAAGTAAGTGTTTTATGTACGGGTATTGTACAAATCTCTGTTTATAACTTATGGCCTTTTGAAATACCGGTAATACATTATCTACAAGCAACACAAGTAAGTGTTTTATGTACGGGTATTGTACAAATCTCTGTTTATAACTTATGGCCTTTTGAAATACCGGTAATACATTATCTACAAGCAACACAAGTAAGTGTTTTATGTACGGGTATTGTACAAATCTCTGTTTATAACTTATGGCATTTTGAAATAATACATTATCTACATGCAACACAAGTAAGTGTTTTATGTACGGGAATTGTACAAATCTCTGCTTATAACTTATAGCATTTAATTTAAGAGGAAGTACCATAATATATGATAATGGCTAGGCTTAACATGTGGGTTGAAGAGTTGTAGTTTTGTGGGTTTGGGTTCAGAGCGTGTAATACGTCATGCTGTCCTTGAAGTTACGTAAAGTGGGGCAGCAATAGAGGCTCTAGTTTCAGTGCTTCAAATCATACCATGGGCAATTAAATTCAATAATAATTATAGCAATAAAGATAAAGGAGACTTATGTTTTTAGAATAGACGGATTTTTATCACTTAAATTACTTCCGCTCATACTCGCACATCAAAGATTTCCCTACTCCTCCCCATAAAAAAATTGCATTGGTTTCCATAACTATTGCAAATAAGAATATAATTATATTCTGTTACATTTACTATTATTATTTTTAATTTGTTAATCTTTACTGATAAGCAACCGGAAACTTCTCTCTTATCATTTCCGCACACAATCTTGTAGTTGTGTTTGATAGGCCTATGGTATAATCTAACCAAATTTAAAACATTTCTTATTATCTCATAAGATTTTTATAATTACAGTTTTTAATGCGTTTGAAATAAACATTGTACAAATATTGCACAAACCTTCAGACACTCTTTACACAAAATCAAAGTCTTATGGAACAAAGTGTATTTCTTATTCTCCTCGGAAATGTAGAGTAATTTATTTTGCTCAAAAAATGTATATATACCGTCCTATAACATTGGATAATTCAGTTTCCCCAAGAAATTACAACCAACATTGGACATGGAAAAAAGTGTTTCACAGTGCCTAAGACGTAGACATGTTAGATGTTGTCTTTGTAAAATCTTGGAAAAAACTGTTGGACCATAAAGCAAGCGATGAATGGAGTGCCGGAAACTGAAAACCATGAAATGGACACAAATGAAGAGATCGTTGAACTTCTAAGAAACGTTCCTGGTTGTGACAAAATAAACAGTGATGGTGTGAATGATGGATGAAGGAAGATGAAGACCATGAGTTTACTGACAGTGACTACATTGACTTGGTGAACACAGAGCCAGCACCTGTCGAAGATTAACAACAAAAACAATTCATGACTCATTGCAAAGCTTTTCAAGCACTTGAACAGCTGATAGACTACGTGGAAGAACAAGAAGAATCCTCACCGGCCGATCTCCTTCTTTTTCGTAGATGGAGAGATATTACATCTAAGAAGCGTGTTCAACGAGCCAAGCAAGCTACCATTACATTTTTTTTAAAAATAAAAACTGACGTGAGTACAAATTACTGTACTGTAATGAAAACTAACATTTATCATACGATCATCAAAATTTCACTTGTACAATCCTGTATGTTTTTATTGTATTGTTTTATTTTCTAATCTTCATTTTTTGTTTGATATTTTTAGTTAGCACTGTAGATCTAATTAATTGTTGTTTGTGTACTTTATACTGAGCCTGATTCAGCTTAAAATAAATAGAATTTTAAACATAGCTATTGTAATACTTATTTAATTAACCTACCTTTGTTGTTTTTGGTACTTTTGTTACCGATTACCATACCGGCAAACTACGGAAAATTACATAATAGTACAGTTAAAACGTAACGTCTATATATTACAGTAATTTGAAAAACCATAGTTAATTTTTAGAATACTGTGGTAAAGCTACAATTTATCGTAAGCGCAATGTGTTTAGAGCTAAAAACGTAAATTTGTTATGTTTTGTTCACGTTTAAAACCACTTTAAAAATATAAAAATAGCCACACCGAGATCCGGATTTTTCGATATACGGATTGGCCGGCGCCACATTAATCCGAGATTAGAGAGTTTTTACTGTAATTAATTATTCCATAAGTTATAAATTCAAATTTATTGGAATAAGAATATTGATTATTATCATCTCGTTAGCCAGTTATCAAGTTTAGCGGTTATTTTTTAAAATTTTTGGCAGATTTTATAATTCATTACTAACAACTATGAAACAAATCTTGGGGTCTTTATTTTATGCTATTTCTTCTTTTTTTATAAGACGGTGATGACTGAGAGGGTTTTCTAAGGCTTGGGGTCTTTATTTTATGCTATTTCTTCTTTTTTTATAAGACGGTGATGACTGAGAGGGTTTTCTAAGGCTTGGGGTCTTTATTTTATGTTATTTCTTCTTTTTTCATAAGACGGTGATGACTGAGAGGGTTTTCTAAGGCTTGGGGTCTTTATTTTATGCTATTTCTTCTTTTTTTATAAGACGGTGATGACTGAGAGGGTTTTCTAAGGCTTGGGGTCTTTATTTTATGCTATTTCTTCTTTTTTTATAAGACGGTGATGACTGAGAGGGTTTTCTAAGGCTTGGGGTCTTTATTTTATGCTATTTCTTCTTTTTTTATAAGACGGTGATGACTGAGAGGGTTTTCTAAGGCTTGGGGTCTTTATTTTATGCTATTTCTTCTTTTTTTATAAGACGGTGATGACTGAGAGGGTTTTCTAAGGCTTGGGGTCTTTATTTTATGCTATTTCTTCTTTTTTTATAAGACGGTGATGACTGAGAGGGTTTTCTAAGGCTTGGGGTCTTTATTTTATGCTATTTCTTCTTTTTTTATAAGACGGTGATGACTGAGAGGGTTTTCTAAGGCTTGGGGTCTTTATTTTATGCTATTTCTTCTTTTTTTATAAGACGGTGATGACTGAGAGGGTTTTCTAAGGCTTGGGGTCTTTATTTTATGTTATTTCTTCTTTTTTCATAAGACGGTGATGACTGAGAGGGTTTTCTAAGGCTTGGAGTCTTTATTTTATGTTATTTCTTCTTTTTTCATAAGACGGTGATGACTGAGAGGGTTTTCTAAGTCTTGGGGTCTTTATTTTATGTTATTTCTTCTTTTTTCATAAGACGGTGATGACTGAGAGGGTTTTCTAAGGCTTGGGGTCTTTATTTTATGTTATTTCTTCTTTTTTCATAAGACGGTGATGACTGAGAGGGTTTTCTAAGGCTTGGAGTCTTTATTTTATGTTATTTCTTCTTTTTTCATAAGACGGTGATGACTGAGAGGGTTTTCTAAGGCTTGGGGTCTTTATTTTATGTTATTTCTTCTTTTTTTATAAGACGGTGATGACTGAGAGGGTTTTCTAAGGCTTGGGGTCTTTATTTTATGTTATTTCTTCTTTTTTTATAAGACGGTGATGACTGAGAGGGTTTTCTAAGGCTTGGGGTCTTTATTTTATGTTATTTCTTCTTTTTTTATAAGACGGTGATGACTGAGAGGGTTTTCTAAGGCTTGGGGTCTTTATTTTATGCTATTTCTTCTTTTTTTATAAGACGGTGATGACTGAGAGGGTTTTCTAAGGCTTGGGGTCTTTATTTTATGCTATTTCTTCTTTTTTTATAAGACGGTGATGACTGAGAGGGTTTTCTAAGGCTTGGGGTCTTTATTTTATGTTATTTCTTCTTTTTTCATAAGACGGTGATGACTGAGAGGGTTTTCTAAGGCTTGGAGTCTTTATTTTATGTTATTTCTTCTTTTTTCATAAGACGGTGATGACTGAGAGGGTTTTCTAAGTCTTGGGGTCTTTATTTTATGCTATTTCTTCTTTTTTTATAAGACGGTGATGACTGAGAGGGTTTTCTAAGGCTTGGGGTCTTTATTTTATGCTATTTCTTCTTTTTTTATAAGACGGTGATGACTGAGAGGGTTTTCTAAGGCTTGGGGTCTTTATTTTATGTTATTTCTTCTTTTTTCATAAGACGGTGATGACTGAGAGGGTTTTCTAAGGCTTGGGGTCTTTATTTTATGTTATTTCTTCTTTTTTCATAAGACGGTGATGACTGAGAGGGTTTTCTAAGGCTTGGGGTCTTTATTTTATGCTATTTCTTCTTTTTTTATAAGACGGTGATGACTGAGAGGGTTTTCTAAGGCTTGGGGTCTTTATTTTATGCTATTTCTTCTTTTTTTATAAGACGGTGATGACTGAGAGGGTTTTCTAAGGCTTGGGGTCTTTATTTTATGTTATTTCTTCTTTTTTCATAAGACGGTGATGACTGAGAGGGTTTTCTAAGGCTTGGGGTCTTTATTTTATGCTATTTCTTCTTTTTTTATAAGACGGTGATGACTGAGAGGGTTTTCTAAGGCTTGGGGTCTTTATTTTATGTTATTTCTTCTTTTTTTATAAGACGGTGATGACTGAGAGGGTTTTCTAAGGCTTGGGGTCTTTATTTTATGTTATTTCTTCTTTTTTATAAGACGGTGATGACTGAGAGGGTTTTCTAAGGCTTGGGGTCTTTATTTTATGCTATTTCTTCTTTTTTATAAGACGGTTATGACTGAGAGGGTTTTCTAAGGCTTGGGGTCTTTATTTTATGCTATTTCTTCTTTTTTATAAGACGGTTATGACTGAGAGGGTTTTCTAAGGCTTGGGGTCTTTATTTTATGCTATTTCTTCTTTTTTATAAGACGGTTATGACTGAGAGGGTTTTCTAAGGCTTGGAGTCTTTATTTTATGTTATTTCTTCTTTTTTATAAGACGGTGATGACTGAGAGGGTTTTCTAAGGCTTGGGGTCTTTATTTTATGTTATTTCTTCTTTTTTATAAGACGGTGATGACTGAGAGGGTTTTCTAAGGCTTGGGGTCTTTATTTTATGCTATTTCTTCTTTTTTATAAGACGGTTATGACTGAGAGGGTTTTCTAAGGCTTGGGGTCTTTATTTTATGCTATTTCTTCTTTTTTATAAGACGGTTATGACTGAGAGGGTTTTCTAAGGCTTGGAGTCTTTATTTTATGTTATTTCTTCTTTTTTATAAGACGGTGATGACTGAGAGGGTTTTCTAAGGCTTGGGGTCTTTATTTTATGTTATTTCTTCTTTTTTATAAGACGGTGATGACTGAGAGGGTTTTCTAAGGCTTGGGGTCTTTATTTTATGCTATTTCTTCTTTTTTATAAGACGGTTATGACTGAGAGGGTTTTCTAAGGCTTGGGGTCTTTATTTTATGTTATTTCTTCTTTTTTATAAGACGGTGATGACTGAGAGGGTTTTCTAAGGCTTGGGGTCTTTATTTTATGCTATTTCTTCTTTTTTTATAAGACGGTTATGACTGAGAGGGTTTTCTAAGGCTTGGGGTCTTTATTTTATGTTATTTCTTCTTTTTTATAAGACGGTGATGACTGAGAGGGTTTTCTAAGGCTAGTGGTCTTAATTTTATGCTATTTCTTCTTTTTTATAAGACGGTGATGACTGAGAGGGTTTTCTAAGGCTTGGGGTCTTTATTTTATGCTATTTCTTCTTTTTTATAAGACGGTTATGACTGAGAGGGTTTTCTAAGGCTTGGGGTCTTTATTTTATGTTATTTCTTCTTTTTTATAAGACGGTGATGACTGAGAGGGTTTTCTAAGGCTAGTGGTCTTAATTTTATGCTATTTCTTCTTTTTTATAAGACGGTGATGACTGAGAGGGTTTTCTAAGGCTTGGGGTCTTTATTTTATGCTATTTCTTCTTTTTTATAAGACGGTGATGACTGAGAGGGTTTTCTAAGGCTTGGGGTCTTTATTTTATGCTATTTCTTCTTTTTTATAAGACGGTGATGACTGAGAGGGTTTTCTAAGGCTAGGGGTCTTTATTTTATGTTATTTCTTCTTTTTTATAAGACGGTGATGACTGAGAGGGTTTTCTAAGGCTAGTGGTCTTAATTTTATGCTATTTCTTCTTTTTTATAAGACGGTGATGACTGAGAGGGTTTTCTAAGGCTAGGGGTCTTTATTTTATGTTATTTCTTCTTTTTTATAAGACGGTGATGACTGAGAGGGTTTTCTAAGGCTAGGGGTCTTTATTTTATGTTATTTCTTCTTTTTTATAAGACGGTGATGACTGAGAGGGTTTTTAAGGCTAGTGGTCTTAATTTTATGCTATTTCTTCTTTTTTATAAGACGGTGATGACTGAGAGGGTTTTCTAAGGCTAGTGGTCTTAATTTTATGCTATTTCTTCTTTTTTATAAGACGGTGATGACTGAGAGGGTTTTCTAAGGCTTGGGGTCTTTATTTTATGCTATTTCTTCTTTTTTTATAAGACGGTTATGACTGAGAGGGTTTTCTAAGGCTTGGGGTCTTTATTTTATGTTATTTCTTCTTTTTTATAAGAAGGTGATGACTGAGAGGGTTTTCTAAGGCTAGTGGTCTTAATTTTATGCTATTTCTTCTTTTTTATAAGACGGTGATGACTGAGAGGGTTTTCTAAGGCTTGGGGTCTTTATTTTATGCTATTTCTTCTTTTTTATAAGACGGTGATGACTGAGAGGGTTTTCTAAGGCTAGGGGTCTTTATTTTATGTTATTTCTTCTTTTTTTATAAGACGGTGATGACTGAGAGGGTTTTCTAAGGCTTGGGGGTCTTTATTTTATGCTATTTCTTCTTTTTTATAAGACGGTGATGACTGAGAGGGTTTTCTAAGGCTAGGGGTCTTTATTTTATGTTATTTCTTCTTTTTTATAAGACGGTGATGACTGAGAGGGTTTTCTAAGGCTAGGGGTCTTTATTTTATGTTATTTCTTCTTTTTTTATAAGACGGTGATGACTGAGAGGGTTTTCTAAGGCTTGGGGGTCTTTATTTTATGTTATTTCTTCTTTTTTATAAGACGGTGATGACTGAGAGGGTTTTCTAAGGCTTGGGGTCTTACTTTTATGTTCTTATGTTCTTTTTTTATAAGACGGTGATGACAGAGGGTTTTCTAAGGCTTGGGGTCTTTATTTTATGCTATTTCTTCCTTTTTTTATAAGACGGTTATGACTGAGAGGGTTTTCTAAGGCTTGGGGTCTTTATTTTATGTTATTTCTTCTTTTTTATAAGACGGTGATGACTGAGAGGGTTTTCTAAGGCTAGGGGTCTTTATTTTATGTTATTTCTTCTTTTTTTATAAGACGGTGATGACTGAGAGGGTTTTCTAAGGCTTGGGGGTCTTTATTTTATGCTATTTCTTCTTTTTTATAAGACGGTGATGACTGAGAGGGTTTTCTAAGGCTTGGGGTCTTTATTTTATGTTATTTCTTCTTTTTTATAAGACGGTGATGACTGAGAGGGTTTTCTAAGGCTAGTGGTCTTAATTTTATGCTATTTCTTCTTTTTTATAAGACGGTGATGACTGAGAGGGTTTTCTAAGGCTTGGGGTCTTTATTTTATGCTATTTCTTCTTTTTTTATAAGACGGTTATGACTGAGAGGGTTTTCTAAGGCTTGGGGTCTTTATTTTATGTTATTTCTTCTTTTTTATAAGACGGTGATGACTGAGAGGGTTTTCTAAGGCTAGTGGTCTTAATTTTATGCTATTTCTTCTTTTTTATAAGACGGTGATGACTGAGAGGGTTTTCTAAGGCTTGGGGTCTTTATTTTATGCTATTTCTTCTTTTTTATAAGACGGTGATGACTGAGAGGGTTTTCTAAGGCTAGGGGTCTTTATTTTATGTTATTTCTTCTTTTTTATAAGACGGTGATGACTGAGAGGGTTTTCTAAGGCTTGGGGGTCTTTATTTTATGCTATTTCTTCTTTTTTATAAGACGGTGATGACTGAGAGGGTTTTCTAAGGCTAGGGGTCTTTATTTTATGTTATTTCTTCTTTTTTATAAGACGGTGATGACTGAGAGGGTTTTCTAAGGCTAGGGGTCTTTATTTTATGTTATTTCTTCTTTTTTTATAAGACGGTGATGACTGAGAGGGTTTTCTAAGGCTTGGGGGTCTTTATTTTATGTTATTTCTTCTTTTTTATAAGACGGTGATGACTGAGAGGGTTTTCTAAGGCTTGGGGTCTTACTTTTATGTTCTTATGTTCTTTTTTTATAAGACGGTGATGACAGAGGGTTTTCTAAGGCTTGGGGTCTTTATTTTATGCTATTTCTTCCTTTTTTTATAAGACGGTTATGACTGAGAGGGTTTTCTAAGGCTTGGGGTCTTTATTTTATGTTATTTCTTCTTTTTTATAAGACGGTGATGACTGAGAGGGTTTTCTAAGGCTAGGGGTCTTTATTTTATGTTATTTCTTCTTTTTTTATAAGACGGTGATGACTGAGAGGGTTTTCTAAGGCTTGGGGGTCTTTATTTTATGCTATTTCTTCTTTTTTATAAGACGGTGATGACTGAGAGGGTTTTCTAAGGCTTGGGGTCTTTATTTTATGTTATTTCTTCTTTTTTATAAGACGGTGATGACTGAGAGGGTTTTCTAAGGCTAGTGGTCTTAATTTTATGCTATTTCTTCTTTTTTCATAAGACGGTGATGACTGAGAGGGTTTTCTAAGGCTTGGAGTCTTTATTTTATGTTATTTCTTCTTTTTTATAAGACGGTGATGACTGAGAGGGTTTTCTAAGGCTTGGGGTCTTTATTTTATGCTATTTCTTCTTTTTTTATAAGACGGTTATGACTGAGAGGGTTTTCTAAGGCTTGGGGTCTTAATTTTATGTTATTTCTTCTTTTTTATAAGACGGTGATGACTGAGAGGGTTTTCTAAGGCTTGGGGTCTTTATTTTATGTTATTTCTTCTTTTTTATAAGACGGTGATGACTGAGAGGGTTTTCTAAGGCTTGGGGTCTTTATTTTATGTTATTTCTTCTTTTTTATAAGACGGTGATGACTGAGAGGGTTTTCTAAGGCTTGGGGTCTTTATTTTATGTTATTTCTTCTTTTTTATAAGACGGTGATGACTGAGAGGGTTTTCTAAGGCTAGTGGTCTTAATTTTATGTTATTTCTTCTTTTTTATAAGACGGTGATGACTGAGAGGGTTTTCTAAGGCTTGGGGTCTTTATTTTATGCTATTTCTTCTTTTTTTATAAGACGGTTATGACTGAGAGGGTTTTCTAAGGCTTGGGGTCTTTATTTTATGTTATTTCTTCTTTTTTATAAGACGGTGATGACTGAGAGGGTTTTCTAAGGCTAGTGGTCTTAATTTTATGCTATTTCTTCTTTTTTTATAAGACGGTTATGACTGAGAGGGTTTTCTAAGGCTTGGGGTCTTTATTTTATGTTATTTCTTCTTTTTTATAAGACGGTGATGACTGAGAGGGTTTTCTAAGGCTTGGGGTCTTTATTTTATGTTATTTCTTCTTTTTTATAAGACGGTGATGACTGAGAGGGTTTTCTAAGGCTTGGGGTCTTTATTTTATGCTATTTCTTCTTTTTTTATAAGACGGTTATGACTGAGAGGGTTTTCTAAGGCTTGGGGTCTTTATTTTATGCTATTTCTTCTTTTTTATAAGACGGTGATGACTGAGAGGGTTTTCTAAGGCTTGGGGTCTTTATTTTATGTTATTTCTTCTTTTTTATAAGACGGTGATGACTGAGAGGGTTTTCTAAGGCTTGGGGTCTTTATTTTATGCTATTTCTTCTTTTTTTATAAGACGGTTATGACTGAGAGGGTTTTCTAAGGCTTGGGGTCTTTATTTTATGTTATTTCTTCTTTTTTATAAGACGGTGATGACTGAGAGGGTTTTCTAAGGCTTGGGGTCTTACTTTTATGTTCTTATGTTCTTTTTTTATAAGACGGTGATGACTGAGAGGTTTTTCTAAGGCTAGTGGTCTTAATTTTATGCTATTTCTTCTTTTTTTATAAGACGGTGATGACTGAGAGGGTTTTCTAAGGCTTGGAGTCTTTATTTTATGCTATTTCTTCTTTTTTTATAAGACGGTTATGACTGAGAGGGTTTTCTAAGGCTTGGGGTCTTTATTTTATGTTATTTCTTCTTTTTTTATAAGACGGTTATGACTGAGAGGGTTTTCTAAGGCTTGGGGTCTTTATTTTATGCTATTTCTTCTTTTTTTATAAGACGGTGATGACTGAGAGGGTTTTCTAAGGCTTGGGGTCTTTATTTTATGCTATTTCTTCTTTTTTATAAGACGGTGATGACTGAGAGGGTTTTCTAAGGCTTGGGGTCTTTATTTTATGTTATTTCTTCTTTTTTTATAAGACGGTGATGACTGAGAGGGTTTTCTAAGGCTTGGGGTCTTTATTTTATGTTATTTCTTCTTTTTTTATAAGACGGTGATGACTGAGAGGGTTTTCTAAGGCTTGGGGTCTTTATTTTATGCTATTTCTTCTTTTTTTATAAGACGGTTATGACTGAGAGGGTTTTCTAAGGCTTGGGGTCTTTATTTTATGCTATTTCTTCTTTTTTTATAAGACGGTGATGACTGAGAGGGTTTTCTAAGGCTTGGGGTCTTTATTTTATGCTATTTCTTCTTTTTTTATAAGACGGTGATGACTGAGAGGGTTTTCTAAGGCTTGGGGTCTTTATTTTATGTTATTTCTTCTTTTTTTATAAGACGGTGATGACTGAGAGGGTTTTCTAAGGCTTGGGGTCTTTATTTTATGCTATTTCTTCTTTTTTTATAAGACGGTTATGACTGAGAGGGTTTTCTAAGGCTTGGGGTCTTTATTTTATGCTATTTCTTCTTTTTTTATAAGACGGTGATGACTGAGAGGGTTTTCTAAGGCTTGGGGTCTTTATTTTATGCTATTTCTTCTTTTTTTATAAGACGGTGATGACTGAGAGGGTTTTCTAAGGCTTGGGGTCTTTATTTTATGTTATTTCTTCTTTTTTTATAAGACGGTGATGACTGAGAGGGTTTTCTAAGGCTTGGGGTCTTTATTTTATGTTATTTCTTCTTTTTTTATAAGACGGTGATGACTGAGAGGGTTTTCTAAGGCTTGGGGTCTTTATTTTATGCTATTTCTTCTTTTTTTATAAGACGGTTATGACTGAGAGGGTTTTCTAAGGCTTGGGGTCTTTATTTTATGCTATTTCTTCTTTTTTTATAAGACGGTGATGACTGAGAGGGTTTTCTAAGGCTTGGGGTCTTTATTTTATGCTATTTCTTCTTTTTTTATAAGACGGTGATGACTGAGAGGGTTTTCTAAGGCTTGGGGTCTTTATTTTATGTTATTTCTTCTTTTTTTATAAGACGGTGATGACTGAGAGGGTTTTCTAAGGCTTGGGGTCTTTATTTTATGCTATTTCTTCTTTTTTTATAAGACGGTTATGACTGAGAGGGTTTTCTAAGGCTTGGGGTCTTTATTTTATGCTATTTCTTCTTTTTTTATAAGACGGTGATGACTGAGAGGGTTTTCTAAGGCTTGGGGTCTTTATTTTATGCTATTTCTTCTTTTTTTATAAGACGGTGATGACTGAGAGGGTTTTCTAAGGCTTGGGGTCTTTATTTTATGCTATTTCTTCTTTTTTTATAAGACGGTGATGACTGAGAGGGTTTTCTAAGGCTTGGGGTCTTTATTTTATGCTATTTCTTCTTTTTTTATAAGACGGTGATGACTGAGAGGGTTTTCTAAGGCTTGGGGTCTTTATTTTATGTTATTTCTTCTTTTTTTATAAGACGGTTATGACTGAGAGGGTTTTCTAAGGCTTGGGGTCTTTATTTTATGTTATTTCTTCTTTTTTTATAAGACGGTTATGACTGAGAGGGTTTTCTAAGGCTTGGGGTCTTTATTTTATGCTATTTCTTCTTTTTTTATAAGACGGTGATGACTGAGAGGGTTTTCTAAGGCTTGGGGTCTTTATTTTATGCTATTTCTTCTTTTTTTATAAGACGGTGATGACTGAGAGGGTTTTCTAAGGCTTGGGGTCTTTATTTTATGCTATTTCTTCTTTTTTTATAAGACGGTTATGACTGAGAGGGTTTTCTAAGGCTTGGGGTCTTTATTTTATGCTATTTCTTCTTTTTTTATAAGACGGTGATGACTGAGAGGGTTTTCTAAGGCTTGGGGTCTTTATTTTATGCTATTTCTTCTTTTTTTATAAGACGGTTATGACTGAGAGGGTTTTCTAAGGCTTGGGGTCTTTATTTTATGCTATTTCTTCTTTTTTTATAAGACGGTGATGACTGAGAGGGTTTTCTAAGGCTTGGGGTCTTTATTTTATGCTATTTCTTCTTTTTTTATAAGACGGTTATGACTGAGAGGGTTTTCTAAGGCTTGGGGTCTTTATTTTATGCTATTTCTTCTTTTTTATAAGACGGTGATGACTGAGAGGGTTTTCTAAGGCTTGGAGTCTTTATTTTATGCTATTTCTTCTTTTTTTATAAGACGGTTATGACTGAGAGGGTTTTCTAAGGCTTGGGGTCTTTATTTTATGCTATTTCTTCTTTTTTTATAAGACGGTTATGACTGAGAGGGTTTTCTAAGGCTTGGGGTCTTTATTTTATGCTATTTCTTCTTTTTTTATAAGACGGTGATGACTGAGAGGGTTTTCTAAGGCTTGGGGTCTTTATTTTATGCTATTTCTTCTTTTTTTATAAGACGGTTATGACTGAGAGGGTTTTCTAAGGCTTGGGGTCTTTATTTTATGCTATTTCTTCTTTTTTATAAGACGGTGATGACTGAGAGGGTTTTCTAAGGCTTGGGGTCTTTATTTTATGTTATTTCTTCTTTTTTATAAGACGGTGATGACTGAGAGGGTTTTCTAAGGCTTGGGGTCTTTATTTTATGTTATTTCTTCTTTTTTATAAGACGGTGATGACTGAGAGGGTTTTCTAAGGCTTGGGGTCTTTATTTTATGCTATTTCTTCTTTTTTATAAGACGGTGATGACTGAGAGGGTTTTCTAAGGCTTGGGGTCTTTATTTTATGCTATTTCTTCTTTTTTATAAGACGGTGATGACTGAGAGGGTTTTCTAAGGCTTGGGGTCTTTATTTTATGTTATTTCTTCTTTTTTATAAGACGGTGATGACTGAGAGGGTTTTCTAAGGCTTGGGGTCTTTATTTTATGCTATTTCTTCTTTTTTATAAGACGGTGATGACTGAGAGGGTTTTCTAAGGCTTGGGGGTCTTTATTTTATGTTATTTCTTCTTTTTTATAAGACGGTGATGACTGAGAGGGTTTTCTAAGGCTTGGGGTCTTTATTTTATGCTATTTCTTCTTTTTTTATAAGACGGTTATGACTGAGAGGGTTTTCTAAGGCTTGGGGTCTTTATTTTATGCTATTTCTTCTTTTTTTATAAGACGGTTATGACTGAGAGGGTTTTCTAAGGCTTGGGGTCTTTATTTTATGCTATTTCTTCTTTTTTTATAAGACGGTTATGACTGAGAGGGTTTTCTAAGGCTTGGGGTCTTTATTTTATGCTATTTCTTCTTTTTTTATAAGACGGTGATGACTGAGAGGGTTTTCTAAGGCTTGGAGTCTTTATTTTATGCTATTTCTTCTTTTTTTATAAGACGGTTATGACTGAGAGGGTTTTCTAAGGCTTGGGGTCTTTATTTTATGCTATTTCTTCTTTTTTTATAAGACGGTTATGACTGAGAGGGTTTTCTAAGGCTTGGGGTCTTTATTTTATGCTATTTCTTCTTTTTTTATAAGACGGTTATGACTGAGAGGGTTTTCTAAGGCTTGGGGTCTTTATTTTATGCTATTTCTTCTTTTTTTATAAGACGGTGATGACTGAGAGGGTTTTCTAAGGCTTGGAGTCTTTATTTTATGCTATTTCTTCTTTTTTTATAAGACGGTTATGACTGAGAGGGTTTTCTAAGGCTTGGGGTCTTTATTTTATGCTATTTCTTCTTTTTTTATAAGACGGTTATGACTGAGAGGGTTTTCTAAGGCTTGGGGTCTTTATTTTATGCTATTTCTTCTTTTTTTATAAGACGGTGATGACTGAGAGGGTTTTCTAAGGCTTGGGGTCTTTATTTTATGCTATTTCTTCTTTTTTTATAAGACGGTTATGACTGAGAGGGTTTTCTAAGGCTTGGGGTCTTTATTTTATGCTATTTCTTCTTTTTTATAAGACGGTGATGACTGAGAGGGTTTTCTAAGGCTTGGGGTCTTTATTTTATGTTATTTCTTCTTTTTTATAAGACGGTGATGACTGAGAGGGTTTTCTAAGGCTTGGGGTCTTTATTTTATGTTATTTCTTCTTTTTTATAAGACGGTGATGACTGAGAGGGTTTTCTAAGGCTTGGGGTCTTTATTTTATGCTATTTCTTCTTTTTTATAAGACGGTGATGACTGAGAGGGTTTTCTAAGGCTTGGGGTCTTTATTTTATGCTATTTCTTCTTTTTTATAAGACGGTGATGACTGAGAGGGTTTTCTAAGGCTTGGGGTCTTTATTTTATGTTATTTCTTCTTTTTTATAAGACGGTGATGACTGAGAGGGTTTTCTAAGGCTTGGGGTCTTTATTTTATGCTATTTCTTCTTTTTTATAAGACGGTGATGACTGAGAGGGTTTTCTAAGGCTTGGGGGTCTTTATTTTATGCTATTTCTTCTTTTTTATAAGACGGTGATGACTGAGAGGGTTTTCTAAGGCTTGGGGTCTTTATTTTATGCTATTTCTTCTTTTTTTATAAGACGGTGATGACTGAGAGGTTTTTCTAAGGCTAGTGGTCTTAATTTTATGCTATTTCTTCTTTTTTTATAAGACGGTGATGACTGAGAGGGTTTTCTAAGGCTTGGAGTCTTTATTTTATGCTATTTCTTCTTTTTTTATAAGACGGTTATGACTGAGAGGGTTTTCTAAGGCTTGGGGTCTTTATTTTATGTTATTTCTTCTTTTTTATAAGACGGTGATGACTGAGAGGGTTTTCTAAGGCTTGGGGTCTTTATTTTATGCTATTTCTTCTTTTTTATAAGACGGTGATGACTGAGAGGGTTTTCTAAGGCTTGGAGTCTTTATTTTATGTTATTTCTTCTTTTTTTATAAGACGGTGATGACTGAGAGGGTTTTCTAAGGCTTGGGAACTTTATTTTATGTTATTTCTTCTTTTTTTATAAGGCGGTGATGACTGAGAGGGTTTTCGAAGGCTTGGGGTCTTTATTTTATGCTATTTCTTCTTTTTTTATAAGACGGTGATGACTGAGAGGGTTTTCTTAGGCTAAGGGGTCTTTATTTTATGTTATTTCTTCTTTTTTTATAAGACGGTGATGACTGAGAGGGTTTTCTAAGGCTTGGAGTCTTTATTTTATGTTATTTCTTCTTTTTTTATAAGGCGGTGATGACTGAGAGGGTTTTCGAAGGCTTGGGGTCTTTATTTTATGCTATTTCTTCTTTTTTTATAAGACGGTGATGACTGAGAGGGTTTTCTTAGGCTAAGGGGTCTTTATTTTATGTTATTTCTTCTTTTTTTATAAGACGGTGATGACTGAGAGGGTTTTCTAAGGCTTGGAGTCTTTATTTTATGTTATTTCTTCTTTTTTTATAAGGCGGTGATGACTGAGAGGGTTTTCGAAGGCTTGGGGTCTTTATTTTATGCTATTTCTTCTTTTTTTATAAGACGGTGATGACTGAGAGGGTTTTCTTAGGCTAAGGGGTCTTTATTTTATGTTATTTCTTCTTTTTTTATAAGACGGTAATGACTGAGAGGGTTTTCTAAGGCTTGGGGTCTTTATTTTATGTTATTTCTTCTTTTTTTATAAGACGGTAATGACTGAGAGGGTTTTCTAAGGCTTGGGGTCTTTATTTTATGTTATTTCTTCTTTTTTATAAGACGGTGATGACTGAGAGGGTTTTCTAAGGCTTGGGGGTCTTTATTTTATGTTATTTCTTCCTTTTTTATAAGACGGTGATGACTGAGAGGGTTTTCTAAGGCTTGGGGTATTTATTTTATGCTATTTCTTCTTTTTTTATAAGACGGTGATGACTGAGAGGGTTTTCTAAGGCTTGGGGTCTTTATTTTATGCTATTTCTTCTTTTTTTATAAGGCGGTGATGACTGAGAGGGTTTTCTAAGGCTTGGGGTCTTTATTTTATGCTATTTCTTCTTTTTTTATAAGACGGTGATGACTGAGAGGGTTTTCTAAGGCTTGGGGTCTTTATTTTATGCTATTTCTTCTTTTTTTATAAGGCGGTGATGACTGAGAGGGTTTTCTAAGGCTTGGGGTTTTATTTTATGTTATTTCTTCCTTTTTTATAAGACGGTGATGACTGAGTGGGTTTTCTAAGGCTTGGGGTCTTTATTTTATGTTATTTCTTCCTTTTTTATAAGACGGTGATGACTGAGAGGGTTTTCTAAGGCTTGGGGTCTTTATTTTATGTTATTTCGTCCTTTATTATAAGACGGTGATGACTGAGAGGGTTTTCTAAGGCTTGGGGTCTTTATTTTATGTTATTTCTTCCTTTTTATAAGACGGTGATGACTGAGAGGGTTTTCTAAGGCTTGGGGTCTTTATTTTATGTTATTTCGTCCTTTATTATAAGACGGTGATGACTGAGTGGGTTTTCTAAGGCTTGGGGTCTTTATTTTATGTTATTTCTTCCTTTTTTATAAGACGGTGATGACTGAGAGGGTTTTCTAAGGCTTGGGGTCTTTATTTTATGTTATTTCGTCCTTTATTATAAGACGGTGATGACTGAGAGGGTTTTCTAAGGCTTGGGGTTTTATTTTATGTTATTTCTTCCTTTTTTATAAGACGGTGATGACTGAGTGGGTTTTCTAAGGCTTGGGGTCTTTATTTTATGTTATTTCTTCTTTTTTTATAAGACGGTGATGACTGAGAGGGTTTTCTAAGGCTTGGGGTCTTTATTTTATGTTATTTCTTCCTTTTTATAAGACGGTGATGACTGAGAGGGTTTTCTAAGGCTTGGGGTCTTTATTTTATGTTATTTCTTCCTTTTTATAAGACGGTGATGACTGAGAGGGTTTTCTAAGGCTTGGAGTCTTTATTTTATGTTATTTCTTCTTTTTTTATAAGACGGTGATGACTGAGAGGGTTTTCTAAGGCTTGGGGTCTTTATTTTATGTTATTTCTTCTTTTTTTATAAGACGGTGATGACTGAGAGGGTTTTCTAAGGCTTGGGGTCTTTATTTTATGTTATTTCTTCCTTTTTATAAGACGGTGATGACTGAGAGGGTTTTCTAAGGCTTGGGGTCTTTATTTTATGTTATTCCTTCCTTTTTTATAAGACGGTGATGACTGAGAGGGTTTTCTAAGGCTTGGGGTCTTTATTTTATGTTATTTCGTCCTTTATTATAAGACGGTGATGACTGAGAGGGTTTTCTAAGGCTTGGGGTTTTATTTTATGTTATTTCTTCCTTTTTTATAAGACGGTGATGACTGAGTGGGTTTTCTAAGGCTTGGGGTCTTTATTTTATGTTATTTCTTCTTTTTTTATAAGACGGTGATGACTGAGAGGGTTTTCTAAGGCTTGGGGTCTTTATTTTATGTTATTTCTTCCTTTTTATAAGACGGTGATGACTGAGAGGGTTTTCTAAGGCTTGGGGTCTTTATTTTATGTTATTTCTTCCTTTTTATAAGACGGTGATGACTGAGAGGGTTTTCTAAGGCTTGGAGTCTTTATTTTATGTTATTTCTTCTTTTTTTATAAGACGGTGATGACTGAGAGGGTTTTCTAAGGCTTGGGGTCTTTATTTTATGTTATTTCTTCTTTTTTTATAAGACGGTGATGACTGAGAGGGTTTTCTAAGGCTTGGGGTCTTTATTTTATGTTATTTCTTCCTTTTTATAAGACGGTGATGACTGAGAGGGTTTTCTAAGGCTTGGAGTCTTTATTTTATGTTATTTCTTCCTTTTTTATAAGACGGTGATGACTGAGAGGGTTTTCTAAGGCTTGGGGTCTTTATTTTATGTTATTTCTTCCTTTTTATAAGACGGTGATGACTGAGAGGGTTTTCTAAGGCTTGGAGTCTTTATTTTATGTTATTTCTTCCTTTTTTTATAAGACGGTGATGACTGAGAGGGTTTTCTAAGGCTTGGGGTCTTTATTTTATGTTATTTCTTCTTTTTTTATAAGACGGTGATGACTGAGAGGGTTTTCTAAGGCTTGGGGTCTTTATTTTATGTTATTTCTTCTTTTTTTATAAGGTGGTGATGACTGAGAGGGTTTTCTAAGGCTTGGGGTCTTTATTTTATGTTATTTCTTCTTTTTTTATAAGACGGTGATGACTGAGAAGGTTTTCTAAGGCTTGGGGTCTTTATTTTATGTTATTTCTTCTTTTTTTATAAGGTGGTGATGACTGAGAGGGTTTTCTAAGGCTTGGGGTCTTTATTTTATGTTATTTCTTCTTTTTTTATAAGGTGGTGATGACTGAGAGGGTTTTCTAAGGCTTGGGGTCTTTATTTTATGTTATTTCTTCTTTTTTTATAAGACGGTGATGACTGAGAGGGTTTTCTAAGGCTTGGGGTCTTTATTTTATGTTATTTCTTCTTTTTTTATAAGGTGGTGATGACTGAGAGGGTTTTCTAAGGCTTGGGGTCTTTATTTTATGTTATTTCTTCTTTTTTTATAAGACGGTGATGACTGAGAAGGTTTTCTAAGGCTAGGGGTCTTTATTTTATGTTATTTCTTCTTTTTTTATAAGACGGTGATGACTGAGAGGGTTTTCTAAGGCTTGGGGGTCTTTATTTTATGTTATTTCTTCTTTTTTTATAAGACGGTGATGACTGAGAAGGTTTTCTAAGGCTAGGGGTCTTTATTTTATGTTATTTCTTCTTTTTTTATAAGACGGTGATGACTGAGAGGGTTTTCTAAGGCTTGGGGTCTTTATTTTATGTTATTTCTTCTTTTTTTATAAGACGGTGATGACTGAGAAGGTTTTCTAAGGCTAGGGGTCTTTATTTTATGTTATTTCTTCTTTTTTTATAAGACGGTGATGACTGAGAGGGTTTTCTAAGGCTTGGGGTCTTTATTTTATGTTATTTCTTCTTTTTTTATAAGACGGTGATGACTGAGAAGGTTTTCTAAGGCTAGGGGTCTTTATTTTATGTTATTTCTTCTTTTTTTATAAGACGGTGATGACTGAGAGGGTTTTCTAAGGCTTGGGGTCTTTATTTTATGTTATTTCTTCTTTTTTTATAAGACGGTGATGACTGAGAAGGTTTTCTAAGGCTAGGGGTCTTTATTTTATGTTATTTCTTCTTTTTTTATAAGACGGTGATGACTGAGAGGGTTTTCTAAGGCTTGGGGTCTTTATTTTATGTTATTTCTTCTTTTTTTATAAGACGGTGATGACTGAGAAGGTTTTCTAAGGCTTGGGGTCTTTATTTTATGTTATTTCTTCTTTTTTTATAAGACGGTGATGACTGAGAAGGTTTTCTAAGGCTTGGGGTCTTTATTTTATGTTATTTCTTCTTTTTTTATAAGACGGTGATGACTGAGAGGGTTTTCTAAGGCTTGGGGTCTTTATTTTATGTTATTTCTTCTTTTTTTATAAGACGGTGATGACTGAGAAGGTTTTCTAAGGCTTGGGGTCTTTATTTTATGTTATTTCTTCTTTTTTTATAAGACGGTGATGACTGAGAGGGTTTTCTAAGGCTTGGGGTCTTTATTTTATGTTATTTCTTCTTTTTTTATAAGGTGGTGTTGACTGAGAGGTTTTTCTAAGGCTTGGGGTCTTTATTTTATGTTATTTCTTCTTTTTTTATAAGACGGTGATGACTGAGAAGGTTTTCTAAGGCTAGGGGTCTTTATTTTATGTTATTTCTTCTTTTTTTATAAGACGGTGATGACTGAGAGGGTTTTCTAAGGCTTGGGGTCTTTATTTTATGTTATTTCTTCTTTTTTTATAAGACGGTGATGACTGAGAAGGTTTTCTAAGGCTAGGGGTCTTTATTTTATGTTATTTCTTCTTTTTTTATAAGACGGTGATGACTGAGAGGGTTTTCTAAGGCTTGGGGTCTTTATTTTATGTTATTTCTTCTTTTTTTATAAGACGGTGATGACTGAGAAGGTTTTCTAAGGCTAGGGGTCTTTATTTTATGTTATTTCTTCTTTTTTTATAAGACGGTTATGACTGAGAGGGTTTTCTAAGGCTTGGGGTCTTTATTTTATGTTATTTCTTCTTTTTTTATAAGACGGTGATGACTGAGAAGGTTTTCTAAGGCTTGGGGTCTTTATTTTATGTTATTTCTTCTTTTTTTATAAGACGGTGATGACTGAGAAGGTTTTCTAAGGCTTGGGGTCTTTATTTTATGTTATTTCTTCTTTTTTTATAAGACGGTGATGACTGAGAAGGTTTTCTAAGGCTAGGGGTCTTTATTTTATGTTATTTCTTCTTTTTTTATAAGACGGTGATGACTGAGAGGGTTTTCTAAGGCTTGGGGTCTTTATTTTATGCTATTTCTTCTTTTTTTATAAGACGGTGATGACTGAGAGGGTTTTCTAAGGCTTGGGGGTCTTTATTTTATGTTATTTCTTCTTTTTTTATAAGACGGTGATGACTGAGAAGGTTTTCTAAGGCTAGGGGTCTTTATTTTATATTCTTTTTTTTCATAAGGCGATGATGACCAAGAGGTTTTTTCCCTTAATTTGTTTTTAACTTTCAAAAATGAAATCTACTAGTATGAATAAACTTTTTTTTTATTGATAGCATTTTCTCTTAAAGCGATCATAAAAAATTCGGGTCAAATCCTTAAAGGGAATACAATATAATTACTTATCCAGTGAAATTTCACCGATGTCTCTAAACTGGACATTCGAGTCAGATGTGCAAAGTTCTCATGGGGTCGACCAGCTTCCAGTGATCATACTGTTGAACTCTGATAATTTTATACTGTTCATCCGATTACCATAATTCTATTGTATGCTCCGATTCCAAAAGTGCTTTCCAGACTATCCAGAATATCCATTTAGAATCCCTTAGTTGAGGACACAGTGTGTTTCATACGTAAATTTCAGCTACAGATTGATGGCGTATCATTCTGGTCATAGTGACATAACTGAAAAGCAGACAATGCAATAAAGTTACAAGTCATTTGGCAGTGACGCAGCATGTTATGGCATCAGTAGACAAGCAAGTTATTCATTATCTGTGGGAGGAAGAATGGATATTGTAGTTTCCAGTATACTGAAGCAAATCAAAGATACTGTCCGTCCGTGGAGATCAACAATTTGTGTTGGTTGTCAAGAGGAAATTGTAATAGGGGGTAATGGTAATGACAGGTTAATTTCTGATAGAACGCAGGAACCCTTTATAATTGTGATTCTGTGACGCTGTTCTTACAGGTAAACATATTCTTCTTGACTGTGTTGTAGTGAGAGGCGCTTTGTTCCACGTAATTCTATTCAGGAGATATTCGTTGATGATACTGAGACCCTTAATAGAATATTGTTGCCTAATTACTTTTGAGAAAGGATTTCTTACTGTCCTGTAATTGGTCATTCTTTATTTTCTTCGATCTGAAGAGATAAGGCCGTCACCATACCTCCATTCATCGATAGACACAGCACAATATTTATGATCACTGTAATCTCAATGACCTTTAAAGTTGAAGTTTCAGGTTAGAAGAACTTCTTTCACCACGGGTCACTGACTGAACTTGGAAGTGTCAGAAAATTTCTCAAACTACAAAAATGTATCCATATAATCATTTTTGGTTATGAAGGACAAGGTTTTAAGTGGAGAGCTTCCAGAATGCAGCGTTGGTGCACAAATTAAACAGTTTAACTTTTATAAATAATTTAACTTTTATTATTCCTCCCTGTGGCGGTGTTTTGTTCAAGTGTACAGTAGTCTTGGTGTTATTTATTGTTATATCTTGATGTACGTCGTGTAAATATTGTTAAATGTCACTTAGTGAGCTGGACAGTAGTCACACTAAGTTTACAAGAGCAATAAATTGACTCTGTTAAAACATCCAATGTGTGAGGTTTGCTCTTTACAAAACTACTAATATTCAACAAAAATAATTAACATCATTTTGTAGACGCGAGAAATGTTATATTTCAATTTCGAATTACCTTAAAATGACGCTACTTCCTTTCTCTAGATTTCTTTGTTTCTCCAACAAATAGCGATAGTATCGCAAACGTAAACAATGACAAAGAATTTCATCATCGAGTTGTAATTTTCCTTCTTTAAACTACAAAAAACTATGATTAAAACACCGTTGTCATTGTTTAGCTTACTAAATATCAATGCCACCCTGATCACGTCATAAAATCAATTTAAAGCCATCGTTGTCGTAATGAGAAACCCGCAGCCTCACAGAGTAGACGATGCAATTATCTGGTCAATGCCTTTCCTGCATTCAACTCGTTATTATACAGGCTATTCAGAAGGCGATGACATTTTGTATTCAATACAGTAATTGTATATACACAATCTCAGAACTAAACAAACAATTTGAAAATCCATTACAAAGAATATACGTCCGTGCAGAACTGTGTGAATAATCTCTTTTACGTTATTTTAAATTGCTTTCTCTAACTTTTGAGGTTATGCGATTAAAAATTACGTTGTTACTTTGTCACATATTATTATTTAATTGCCTCTTTATGTATATACAATTAGAAACAAGGCATTTGGAATGTCACATACAATTTGTACTACACTTACAAATACATTCATTTTACATAAAATACAATTTACATAATGTAAAGAAGTGGCTCTTTGTAATTATTTATTCTTACTAGAATGATTGTAAATATATAAATGAATATTAGAGCTCACTGTTATTTCCACACAGACAAATTATGATATTTAAAGATCAATGTAGTAACCTTACTCTGAAAATCAAATCAATAAACAAACATTTACAATAGGCCTACATTATTATTTATTCTCGTTAAATTACAAGTTGTTTTTATTTTTCTTTACAAACTTTAAATTTTACTATTAATTTTTTATAACTCAATATTTGGTTATTCTGATTTATAGGCAATTTTTAATATATTTACTTTACTTTTAACTAAATATAACCACAGAGAAGAAACAATTGTTTATTATCTGTGGTATGACTGTTTCTGTCTAAATTTCTTATTATTGTAATTTTCATTAAATTAATGTTCAAACTAAAGTTTATTATTATCCAAAACTGTCTTTTAATAATTATAAGTTTATTATAATTTGAGATTTTATAATTCGTGGCTTTATTTTTCCAAGATATATTTTAATTTTTTTTCCTGAAACTCTTACCTTTCTGTTGGATATGATGAAATTCAAATCATTCATTCTTCTTACAAACCTTAGTATTTTCACATTATATACGATTTATAAAAAAAACCTTTCGACACTTTTTTTTTCTAGCATCGCAGACTTGGCGTCGTTCTATATCGTCGACTATTTTGTAAATCGCGTTCACAAATTTGGCGTCGCTTCGGAATTTCGTCACCTCTCCTGATTACCACAACGTATTAATACTGTAACCACAATTGCACCTTATTTAGTCCAATCAGAACACAATATTTTATAATTCTCTATATGTTTTATATTTAACTCTAGTAGACATTTTAAATCCATAACATATTTATTTATTATATTATTTTGTTTATCAAATGGCCTTATTTAAAACGTAATTTCTTTATCAAAACCATTTCAACCTATCACGTTGCTCTCAGCTGTTCCTTATTTCTATTTCTGGTTCATTAAACAATAGTCCAAATCCATCATGGCCGCCGTTACACAAATAACCTCACTTCTTCACTTCTACATATTTATTTAATAATTTTACTTCATTTATTGTTATTATTTCACTTTAACTTCAGTTTATACTTGTTTAATTATTCATGTACACATATACATCTTCTTTATATGCCCACAATTGCATTCCTACGTCATGTATGTTTACAATTTTTAGGTTGAATGAATTGTACATATTCAGTGATTATTCACATATAAAATTGAAGTTGTGTCTACGAGTCTTCAAGTAAAATTTTATTGTATTAGTTAAGTCCATTTAAATTCAATGTTCTTTATTATTATTTACATTCACTATACTTCCCTATTTACATATAACACATTAAATTTCCTAGACTAATCCTGTATATTTCATTTACAAACCGTTACGATAAGTCTACATAAATACATATACATTATAAAATTCATTTCACATACTTGACAACCAGAACGTCATGAACTGATGTAGTCTACTCCTCTACTAAATAGACTACCGTTTTAAAAGTAGACGGGATATTGTGGTACTTTATGAAAGGGATATTCATGGTGGTGGTGTTTTATTTCGAACTAACTCTGGTTGGATTAAAATATAACATTATATACATACATCACTAACAAGGATAAATATTCCATATATAAAGAAGCAGAAATAAATAAATAAAAATACGCAAAGAAACAAAGAACAAGAAGAAAGATAAAACAACACAATTGATGAAATAAAATAAACATGAAAGAAGACACAAAAAGATGAAATCTAATACATGTTTATAAGTAAAAAAAAAAGGCAGAAATAAAATGTTAAACTAAATAAAGAAAGAAAAGAAGCACAATACATGAAATAAAATAAACAAAGAATCAAAGAACAAAAAGAAGGTTAAAAAACAAAATAGATCAAATAAAATAAATGTTAAAGGAGTCGGAAAGATGAAACCTAATTCATGTTTATAAGTAAGCAAAGGGCAGAAATAAAATGTAAAAATGAAGAAAAGAAGCACAATACATGAAATAAAATAAACAAAGAACAAGAAGGAGAAAAAGCCAAAAAGGAAATAAAATAACGACTAAAAAGCAACACGATACATGAAATAAGCAAAAAGAAGAAGAGTGGTTATATGTGAAATAATGTTGTTAGTGTTAAAATGTTGATTGTTTTATTAAAAAAAGGTTTATTCTTATTATATGTCTTTGAATAACAAAAATGTTCAAAAATTCAAAAAGAGATTCCCCAAAAGGCTTCTTTTTATCTCTAGCCTTGGACAGACATAGGCAAAAAAGATTTGGTGGTCTCTAAAATAGTAACCAATCCGGAGAACAAAGCAAGTTGATTCCAAGGAATCTACAAGATTGTGAATTTTCGAATTTAGATTCTTAACCAATAAGATACAGAGAAATTAAAAATTACTTGTGTTTTGGATTTCTTCTTCTCCTTTAATAATAATAATAATATTTGTATTAAATTTTATTTTCTATTGTTTCAATTTAGTTTTAACCTCAAATTATTTACCATAAACCAATCACTCGCCATAGCTAAGTTACAAATACCGTTAAAGTAGTGTCATCAGCAAATAATACAAAATTTGAGATAAATCAATTACGTAAATGAAAAAAGTAAAGGCCCCAAAATTGAACCTTGAGGCAAACCACAAATTATTAACTCTAGTGTAGATTCATTGAAGTCCAGAGGGCTGTCAGTATAAACTACTTTCTATTTATAAAAATTATCAAATTTTATGATATTCCCGTATCCTGTTTAGTTTTATTTAAAAGTATTATGTTCAACGGAATCAAAAGCTTTTGATAGGTCACAAAGGATAGAAGGAATGTTAATAGAGTTTATAATGGCATTTAAAAGAAAATAAATAATAGAAATGGTAGGAACACTTACTGAATACAAACTTCTATTTGTTTTAAAATGTTATAATTTTCAAGAAAAGAAATAATTCTGAACATAATTGATTTTCAAACATTTTATAAAAAACTGAGTGTAGTGATATATATCGATAATTATTTATTATATCTTTATTGTTACTTTTTAAAAAAGAGGTTTAACAATAGTGAATTGTAAATCTTCTGGGAACATACCCGATCTATATGACTGAGTTACAATATAAGAAAGTAATTAGAAATATGCACCAGCCCGTAACACGGATGTTGGAATATTATCCCAGACTACTCAGATGTTGGAATATAGACCTACTTAGTATAGACAAACTTTAAGAATGGGGAAATTAAAAAAAAAAAAATTTCGTGGAAATATCTATTTTGAAAACCTAGGAACTAAAAATGATTATTGTACTACTTTTTTTTTTCTTTTTAGATGGGAAGTTATAAGATGGGTCCAGAAATTGATGTTGAGTTTTTTGCCGATATATCCGTTTTGGGAACCACTGAACCCAGAAAAGAGTTTTTTTTTTAAATTATGTCTATCATCTCTATCAGCGTTTGTTGTCTGTGAAGTGCTCTACAACAAACGAGTGGACCGATTTTAATCAAACTAGGTATGTGGGCATATCTTGGGACATTTATTCCGTCGTTTTTTTATAACTCAAAATTTGGAAGTAGCTGCCATAACATAACATTAAAATTTAAAAAAAAAGGCTTTAACAATTTTCATATAATTTTGCTCAAGTTTGTGAGTTATCACTAAACAATCGGCCATGTGGCTGTTATAAAATATGTTGTTTTTTTTTCAAAAAACGGTCTACCGATTTCGTTCAAATTTGAGTGATATGCGAAGAATAATAACCCAACACCATGAGGAAAATCGCAAGTAAATTATTACGGTTCAGGAATAATAGGCAAAAAAAAAAACAAAAATAAAATTCCGCCATTAAACATTCGATTTTAATGAAATGAGATTTACGGAGTGGACGTGTTTATGGCACAGAGGAATTTTAAGCCTTTATATAAATAGCCTATTTTTTCAAAACAAAGTCCATGATTCATTTTTTAATTGGCAACTATTGAACAGTAATTTTTGATTGGTTTTGTGGATGGGTGATTGAGAAAGTTTGTTTAATTAGACAAGTAATATCACAGACTCGACTTATTATATCCACACTATGAAATACGAGGAACAACCGACTCAGTGTCTTGTAGGGTAAATAGATTCTCAACACGTTATTGTTTTTGATTAACACTCATAAGAAAGTAAACAATTCAGTCTTTATCACATCTTGACACTATCCCTTATTTAGCAAAAGCTCTTGCTTCTGTACCTACATAATAATAAAAACTTAATAAATAATGTAGGAATGAAGCTGAAGCTAGTCCAAGGTTATCTAGTATCTGATCTTGGCACGCTTCTGGAAAGAGAACATGCACTTATGGGGAGTTCTGTAAATATGGACAATCTCATTAAATGTACAAGCTTAGAATTATCTTTACAACTTATTTTAGATTCAGGGGTTGCAGTGATAAGGTTAGGAGGGTCACGTACGGTGTTTTTTTAATTATAATTATGGGGGTGACAGAAATATTTTTAATATACAGGGTGATTCTTTTATCATGGGATATTGGTATATCGTTAACTATTAATTCGATGAAAAACTTTAATTTTGTATTGTTTGTAAATGTTTACACGGATTCAGATAATTAATATTCACATTTAACCATAATTTGATTGAAGTTGGTCGAACAGATTTTGAGAAATGACGTCTTTTATAAAAACTCCTAGGTCTATTTTTTTGCGTAGTTAGAGTACCAATTTTAAACAAAATCTTATCAAAATAGTTAGACCCGAGTTTAACAAAAAGTAATTTTGTATTTTTCTCTTATGTACCTATAAGAGTTATTCAAAAATTGGGAGAAAACCCCAAGATATGTACAAAATATACACACAAACCTAATTTCATTAAAATGTGTTCTCTTTTTCCTTTATTCTTTCAACTAACCATCACAACCCAAACAGCAGGGTTCCCGCAAGGTATTGTCCTCGGACCTATCTTGTACTTGCTATACAAGGCAGACTTACAGTCTGACAACAATACTACGTTAGCCACTTTTGCTGACGATACAGAATTTAATGGCTGTAAGTGAATCATAGGCCGAAGCAACAGATAAATTCCAGTGAGCTTTAAATCGAATAACACTATGGACACGGGACTGGAAAATTAAAACTAATGAGGTAAAATCCACCCGCATCACATTTTCCCTACGGAGAGTAGAATTGCATTACTGTGTAATTCATAACAAAAAATACCGCAAAACGACTGCGAAATATCTGTCCTTGCACTTTAATCGGCGCCTCACGTAAAACCATCATGTGGGAAGAAGTAAAAACAAATCCGTCTCAAATGTTTTGGTTAATTACGTGAGGATCGCAGTTGAACCGCTATAATAAGAGATTACTCTACCATACTACCATCAGACCGATCTGGAGCTCAAATCTGATGAAGTACGGTTTGTCCAAGTTATGTCAGCTTAGTCTATAGTTGCGCAGAATGTCATTTTTATGCCAAGTAGAGATGTTGGTGGAAGGGAGAAAGCTGTCAGCCCCCTACACTCCTGTTTGTCAGCTTTCTTCATTGTTTGACATTTGACGGTGATGTTTCTATTGAGTTGTGTGTGAGTGCTTTCATTTTAAAGTTTTATACTTAAAACAAAAAGTGTTTTTAATACTAATTGAAAAAAACATATGCCTCAACCGAAATCAGTGACTATTAGATTAAGAGATTGTGCTAAGAAGTCAAACTAAATGCATTATTATACTCGTAACTGTCTCGGAATTTCACGATCATAAACTCAAGATCGCGTTTTTTAATTGAAATGTTTTTAAATGTGAAGTATTCGTGGAATGGGTGAAATATTTATTTAATATTTTCTAAGTAGGTTATTAAATTTCAAATATTATAATACAGAACTAGACTATGGTAATGGATTTATAGTCTATAAATATATTACTGTAGTCTGTAGATTATTTAGACCTAATAGAAATCTACAGGGAGAAATACGCGAAAAATGGAATCGGCAGTTTATAAAACAATAGTTTTCCTTCGCGTAGAGGTTTCCCCTCTCAGTCAGCACTCTTGACCACCTTACCCTCTCTACCTGCGCCAAAACTTAAACTGTACGAAGGACTCAAATTCAAGGTTGCCAAAATGGTATTAATTAAAAATGCAAATTAGTATCAACAAAACGACGATCTACATTCAGATCTAGACCTCAAACTCGTTGATAAAATCATCAAGGACACTGCACTGCATGAGAAGACTTCATCAACATCTCAACGTGGAAGCCATACTTCTTGATGATGAATTTCACGGTTAGACGCATTAAGCGTAAAAAAACCTAAGAACTTGTCACAGTAATATTATTATAATGATAATAGTTGGTGTGTAGATAATGATCTGAGTCTCAACACATGTTGCTTTTGTTGTTTTTTGTTACTTGTTTAGATGTACTACTTATTTAAACAATGTTGGTGATTATAATAATATGAATAAAAAATAAATAAATAAGCCAGATGTAGATGGTTAGAATTTTCAAGTCTTCATTTTTATATGAACCATAATGGATAATACATTATTTTATTAATACATTATTTATTTATTTGTAGACATTAAGCGTAATTTTGTGAGGGGAGGGGATGCCAGTACTCTTTGAAGGAAATGGTTAAAGTTTTACCACTACAACAGTAAAAAAATCCCTTATGCTGCACCAATTACCAATAAAAAACTTTAGTAGATAAACCACTGAGTTGTTCCTCTCAAGAGCTCAATACGAGCTCAGTACGGGCGTGGCAATCTTGAGGGCCTCAACTGGATCTACACATTTTTTCATGTAGTCTTGGGTTAAACCTCTCTTTTTCATCTTTCCTATCAGGTCTATCATGACCAACTCTGCTGTTAGAGTATTCGAGGGCTAGGGATTTTTATTCTGTTCTTTTCTTAAATTTTTTATAAGGCGATGAAGACAGAGATATTTTATTCCTTCAAACAACAGTAACAAACAAACCACATTGAATCTAAACAAACTAGAAACCTAATTGTTTACAATGAGCAAACATTTTCGATTCCAATAAATTACCTGGACCTAAACAAAGTTTCCAAAGTGAACTAGCAATCCCCCCCCCCAGATTGGGAGTTTCTGTACGGAAATAAACACGTGGTTTTCTTTTTACATACATCCCCGTAACCTTATCCGCTACATCCGTTGTGAAACCTTAAAATCCACAAGTACTATCCAGATTAAAAACATATTTATAATTAGGAAGCCACAGGAAACTAAGTGTAACCAGAATAGGATATGATAAAAAATAGGAAGTACGAAACCCATACTATACGCACCATGGAGGTTTCTTAAACATGCATTTTTTCCTTGTTGTTTAAAGGGGAAAACCTTTCTGTCATCATCGGTTTGTAAGAAAAGAGTTTAAAATATAGAGCCCTCCAGTAGTCTAATGACACCAGGGTCGGAAGAGAACAAGTGTTGGTCAAGAGAGACCTGATAGGAAAGATGAAATAGAGGGATCTAAGTGATAAAAGGCGTAGATCCAGCTAGGTTCTCCGAGGATTGTCAAGTCCGTAACACCACAGTACTTCTGAGGAGTGTAATTATACAAACAAACAGGGGAAAACCTGTAACAATAGTCGGTGATTCTCTAATTTGTAATTTTCTCATAGCTATTATAAAATCACCACTGGTGATTGGTAAGACTAAATGGTATTAAACAGAGATTAGTGATTTTATCACTGCGCTTGAGATGAAAATTGATTCTAGCTATTGGCTTCTTTATGATACGATAACAATCCCTATTCTCACAAGACTTCTATCAATTTCTGTCATTTTTGTTTTACTAACATTTATCACTATTTTTTACATATACTTTCTCATTAGTATAGGGCAAGTTTAGTCATTGAAAAGAATACACGAAAGATGCGTACAGCGAAATATGCGTACACCAGGAATTTTGCGAACGATGCGTACAAGTTTTGACAGATGATGAGGGTAAACTATGACGTCAGAACATTTTGACATTCAAAAAATGCGTACAACCTTAGGCGTTCACGTAATAGCTGCGTGTCGAGTTATTTATTATTATTTTGTTGTGTTAATAACGCAATCAAAATATACATAAATAAAATATATAACAAAACAGTATGTTGCAATACTTTAAGTCGGCCGATTAGCACGGGACAAACACACAATTGTTTGTATTATGATAACTAACAATACAGTATCAAGTATTTTCTTAAATAATGATTATTTATTACATTTCCGCTCTTAAGTGGAGTATTCGGTGAGGCGTGACTAATGGGATTTACTGGCCGGGCCACCACAGCTATTCGTCGCCCTAACCCTCCAGCCAGGTACCCTGCCTCAACTTACCTTGAGACGGGCTATAGGAGACCCTTACCCTGAATAGCCGAGATAATGCGCCACTGGTTTCCCCTTAGTAGTAGAAGTCACCTCCATATTGATTAAACACTAAACACACTGAAGTAAATCGGACTTATCCCCACGACAGTTAAAGGCAAAGTGACAACTGGAGTGACCCAGTGACTTGGCATTCTTAGCAATAATGTCTTCAGCCCGCGTGAAGGGGTGTATGACCTGGATGACAACTGGAGTGACCCAGTGACGCATCCGGGGTTGGCATTCTTGGGAATAATGCCTTCGGTCCGTGTGAAGGGATGGCTGACCTGGGGTTCTTGGAAACTCTCTGGTTTGTACGCATATTCCGTTTATAAAATTTACCACTTACCCTCGTCAATTGGAGTTGTTTCCTCGTGTACGCATATTTCGCTGTACGCATTTTTCGTGCCACCATTGAAAAAACATCAACCTCTGTCTTTTGACTCATCTTCACATTTTCATGTCCTCAGGTAACCGCAAAAGTTATTTTTGACATGCCATCCGTCCGTCGTCTGTTCGCAAGTACGATAAGCGGGTACAAAAATTCAAGATAGGAACATGAAATTTGGTACAGGTGACTACAGTGTGCTCTTATAGAACACTATTAAAATATAGGAAAATCTAATTAAAAATGTCAAAATAGCGGCACGTAAAATTTGTAAATTTTAATTCCAAATTTAATGGTACCAACCAGGCCTCTCTACGATGACAAATAGCGAAGTTATTGTCCAAAATGTAAGTTCGAACCCTGATCTCTCAAGAAAATGTGTTCATATAGTAACGAGATTCATCAAGGTTAAATCACCGACACGAGTGTAGCGAGCGGAAGCTTCTTTGCTTACAGCTACGTTATGTTTAAGACACTGAGACAATTGAATTAAATGGAGAAAGTAGTAACCTATACAATTACGAGGTTTAGAAACCTGTGTAACAACAACTCTTTAAACATCTTACTAGAAGACACTTTGATCTACCAATACAATTTAACATTTCCTACAATTCACAAGAGACCAACTTTTGGACATTACGTTTAGAAGATCTGTTGGTATTACATTGTATGATGGGGCTGGGTAAGTACCATGATAGCACATCAACGTGTTTCTTTACGGATCTTATTTCTTCTCCACAGTCACATTTGTTAATAAAGTTTAAAAATTCACAACACAACAAAAACAAATATAAATGAAAGTGGAAGTAATATAAACACACAAGACGATGTTTTGTGAAGATATAACCACAAACAAGAGAGTAGGTACAGTTTTAATTTAATTATTTATATTGGTTTTTGTCCTGTTGTGAATTTATTAATGTTTTAACCCTACAATAATAAAGTAGTAATAAAGTAGGCTTTGTGGAGAAGAATTAAAAGGACCAAAGTAAGTGATACCAGAATAACTGTTCGTCAAAAATAACAATTCCACAACGGTGATTTTCGTAATTCAATTGGTGTTCGTTTTTCATTTTGGAAATCGTGGTTTTAATATTGTGATTGTCACCAATATTGAAATGATATTGATAGATAGATTGTTCATATTATTGATATAGTTCTTCAGACAATTGCTATCATTTATGTATATAAAAGCTATTACACAACGTTCCGAGAACGTACATCAACTCTCGTCATCAAGAGAAAACCTAAAACACAATAAATATGAAAATTATTTTTAACCCTGTGTTCACTGATGTTATGGTTATCAATTACTGGCAAACTGTAATTGTCGTGTAATTCATCTGTACAGTTGTTGGGTTATTAATCTTCATATTGGCGATTCCTAGGGGAACTAGCTGGATCTAGACCTTTTTTTCATGTAATATTGGATTAGATTGTTCTCTTTCATCTTTTCTATCCTGTCTCTCATGACCAACTCTTGTTAATTCCCGACGCTATTAGAGTATTCCAGGGCTAAGCGTTTTTATTTTATGTTCTTTTATTCTCCTTTTTTTATAAGACGATGATAACTGAGCGATTTTCGCCTTTAAACAACAAAAGAGTATTAAACTGTTTGTGAGAAATTAATCACTGATGAAGTGCACTCGAAGAGACATTTTGTGTCAAAAAACATTTAAAACTAATAAATCTCAACATTTCCTCTCTCCCCTCTCTCTATTTTTTGTCTTTCTAATCTGATTATCTTTCCCCTCTCTTTCTACCTCTTCTCTCTTTCCTCTTTTTAACTCCCTCCATCTGTCTCTCTCTTACTCTCCCTCCGGCGTCTCTCTCCCTCTCTCCCTCTACCCCTTCTCTCTTTCTTCCCTCCCCCCTTGTCCTCTCTCTCTCTCTATCTCATCTCTCTTGCATTATCTCTCTCTCCCCTTTCTTTGTGTTTCTCTCCCCCCTCTCTCTCTCTCACTCTCTCTCTCTCTCTCTCTCTCTCTCTCTCTCTCTCTCTCTCTCTCTCTCTCTCTCTCTCTCTCACACACACACACACACACTGCTCTTATTCTCACTCACCCATCACCTAAACACTAATCGTTTACAAAAATATTAGTTCGTTAGTTGTCAATCAAAAAATGAAAATTACCATGGACTTAACATTGGGAGCAAATTACATCTTTAAGATTGAGTTGTGGCAATGTTCATTTCAAGTTTAACCGAAGGAACTCTTTTCCTCTGGTGAATTCTCCCATTGGTGTCTTTCGTCCAGTTAGTCCGCCTTATGACACTCTCATTTCCCACGATTCGCTTAGCCATCTTGATGGGGGATAACAAACATGTCATTTCTTAGATAATCAAAGATTTTCCTGATGTAATCACCAAAGAACTCGGGTTCAGCCACTTGAGTGAGAATGGAGATTATACTCAAGGAGAATATTCCTGTCAAGAAGCAGCCTTATCAGTTGACTTCTCCTAAAATGGAATTTTTAACATATTGAAGATCTTGTAGCTAAAGTAGTGATAGATCCTACTCTTCACCTATCTTCCTGGTTCAGCATCCGGACAAGAAACAACTACCGCAAGCTCAATCAGGATGTTACAATTTAAACCTTACCTCTACTAAACCTTCATCAAAGTTTTAGTTGGTTTCTCAGAGCCCAATATTTCACTGCCTTCAATCTGAACTTCGCCTACCATCAGGTCCCTCTTTCTGGTATCTCTCAGCATTTTAACAGTTTCTGTAGTCCTTAGTTGCTTTTCCAGACTCTGCTTACTTTACTTTTAAACTCTGGAGTCCAAGTTCTAACGACTTCTTGATGATTTTTTTTTTCCAAATATGTGTTTAACTATCTCGATGATTTGGTTAACTACTCTAAAACTTGAGAAGAGTTAAACATCTACGCGAAGTACTCTCACTTGCGATATGTGAACCTTAGCGTTAACTCGGACAAAGTTTGTTTTGTTCTAAGGAAGATGAGTCTCCTGGGACATCACGACTCTTCTGAGACCAAATACATGCTTATCGTCTGTATGTATGGGACGAGTCTCGTGACTGTAGTGATGTGTCTAGGTTTTCGGTCTAGGTGACAGAGACAGGGAGATTTGGGATAATTTTCCATCCCCTTAGTCACGTTCATAACCGGGTCACATTCCACCTGTTCATATATCAGAACACGTGTTAAAATTTAGGACATCCATGTTTCACAGATTGCAACTCTTATATATACCGGTAACGTCCTTTGTATTTTTATTCCAGTTCAACATTAAGTACTACAGTTTAGACAGTCATATCGAATAATAATGGCGACACCATTAAGACTGACCTGTTAGCATGGCTAAACTACCTGAAACATATGATCGATCAAGCATACCTGGAGTTTCGGACTGTGTTGATGGTTTACGTATTGATTGTGGGTTAACGATTTAGAAAAGGAAGCATACTTGTTTCTAGAAGACCAGTGAATGAGATTATGTCTTCAACAAGAAAATGAAACTGGATTTCTAGTTCTCAAAGGATAATTTACCCTCAACATCATCTCATAATTGGTATTCACCAGATAAAACAGATGCTAGTAGTCACACTACGACAAAGAAAAAACGCAAGTAAGATGATTGTTTATCAAGAAACACCTTTGGAACTCTACGAGAAATACAGCAGTGACAATTATCAAAATCGTGTTTCTAAATTGAGACATTGGCTCGCAAAAAATGACGCAAAATATTTTTTTAAATCACACGAATTAAGGCTCGGTCCCACAGAAAGCGGTCGTCGAGGCGGTCTGTGATATGAGGACGTCAAATAGGACGCGATACCTTTGTGTGAGCGGTCCAGGGAATACGTAGTATTCGTCTTATTAATAATACGTCTTATTAATTTTTGCTTGACATTGTTATTGAGTAAGAGCTCGGTCGAAATACAAAGAAGATAAGACGATGTTGGGTGCATGAAATCAATAAGAAGAGAGAACAATTAGGGGAATACCACCGCTTATGTATCGAACTGGAGTCATATGAAGATAGGTACTTAAGCTTAGTTGTACGTTGTCAAGCTTTGTGTCTCAAATCCACTAGAACTAGAAAATGGTGGCGACGGTAATCGTGATACTTCCTGTTTTTGAAGCTCATTCAGTTTGATTTCTGAGAAGAGTGTAGCAAGTTTTAACTTTAACATTGAGTCCTTGGCCGGAATGTTTTAAAAGTTGCAGCGTAACTCAGAAACAAGTGGTCTACCTCATCAATCTGTTTTTCCTGCTATTTCTTGCTTTGTATTAAATAAAATGATACTTGTCGTGTTAAGTTCTTAAGCTATCTCATTCCATGCTTCAACCTTCTTTAAAATATTTTTATAATGTTCGTGTGAACTGTCAAACAAATACGTGTATTTACGAGTAGTTTCTATAAATATTTCAGTTTGGTTACTCATTTTAATCGAAGGCGGTGACGCTAAAAATCTGTAATTCTGTACTACGGGATCGCTATTCGTCGCGATAAAGATTAGCGGGAGACGATAGACCGCGTTCTGCCTGACAGAGATGTTGCAGCATTGGATAAATACAACTAGATAACTAGATCGCCTGATCACCGCTTCCCGCTGCGACAGTGTGACCGAACTTTTAGAGTCTGTAGGTATATAGGGACAATTAGTCTATTTTATAAAGTCGAAATCCTTTAAGCGTCCTAATACCTACATATTAATTTCTTTGTCAAATAACCATACATAATTATTAATAATTAGAATAATTTCAAGTTTTATTTGATACCCACACAAAATACTTTCAAAAATTAAATTTTTACTCGATAGTTTTTGCCCCTTAACTAGTCTAAGGATTATTTTTTTGGTACAGCTATATTTTTCCTATATGTGGGACAATACAAAGAATATAGGCTAAATACAAAGTTTGAATTATGTAGGATTTTTCGTTTTGTCTGTGTATACTGGTTATGACATACAGACAGACGACAAATACGTGCAAGAAATTATGAGTTTCCTTGATTTCCTAATAGAGAAATCAATGAAAATGTAATTAATCTTTTAATGGATATTTAATTGTTTGTCTCACATCTCATAAACACTGGAGGGGGGATGTTATCTGATATTTTAAATTTAGATTAGCGTCAACATATTAATGTTTTCATCAAATAAACATACATATTGGTAATCAGAATAGTTTCTAGTTTTATTTGATATTCGACACCTATTTGCTTCAACAAAATATTTTCAACTTAATAGTTTTTGCGCCTTAACTACTCTTAGGTCATTTTTTTGTCTATAGTATCTTTTTTACTATATACGGGAGAATACAAATATTATCAATCTAAATTTTGAAATATATATTGGATATAGTCTTGTCTGGGTACACTGGTTGTGACTTATAGACAGACAGACGAACAGGTACGTATGAAATTATAAGTTTCCTTGGTTTTATTTATCCTTAAAAATAAAAATGTTCTTTTTCTACAGGCAAGTCCGGTAATCAAAAGTTTATTATCTTTAATTTCAATTACAAAAGTCTAACTGGATTAACGGATTCTTCACCTTTTTACATTTCTTCTTTAGTACATGCAAGTGCATCAATGGATGAATTAGCAATTATAGACAGACTCTTAAAACGTGGAAATGCTAGCTGAAAAACACTGCACCCAGTTATTATAGCCTATAGATATTGTTGCACACTGTCTTCATCGAAAAAGGCTTTCGAAGAAGGGATTTTTAGATTTAACATTATGTGTTAAAAATGTGACAGTTATTTTGTTATTTCGCCTCAAACAGGAAAATCTTTTGTAAATTCGTAACGATTGTAAATAAATTCACAAATCTCATATTTAGATGATCTAGTCATTTAATTTATCTGATATTACTTATATTGCATAATATTACAAAAAATATTTTTAGTGTTTATTCACACAATAACTCATTTAACCATTTTGTAACAATAAAAACATTCCAACGATTCTAATAACTCTTATATAAGTCTTCCAAATACCTGAAAAAGAAGAAGAAAGGAGAATAAAATAAAGACCTGTAGTCCTTGTATACTCTAATTGCGTCAGAGTCTGAAAAGAACAAGTATATGTCAAGAGAGACTTGATAGGGAAAAAGGAGGGATCTAACCCAAGACTACATGAAAAAATGTGTAGATCCAGCTAGGTCCTTCGGGATTGCCAAGCCCATACTTATAAAAGTGAGCCCCTGACGGTTGCTGCCATTTAACGGTCCATTTCTATTAACTTTAAAGGACAGCATTCCGTATTACCTGTTCCAACTCCACCGACTCTAGCGCATTCTGAACTGAATCCGTAAAACTACAACTCTTCGACGCACACTATACAATAAACTAGCCAACTAGACAGTATATTATTGCTGTCTAGATATTCTACAAGTTTCGACCGATGGACCTTTCTCTGAGCCCTAAACGGTACCTCCGGGACTCCTGAAAGCAGGTGGTCAACTAATTCAACAGAAAATATTATCTTGCTACTTCGGTTTTGTTTCGCTCTGGGATAACACCACACTTTTCTCATCTATCACAACTCTAAGGGGCTTGGAAATCGCGAAGTAACCTAGCTGGATCTACACATCCTTCACATTCGTCTTTCTTATCCGGTCTCTCTTGACCAACTCTTTTTCTTTTCCGAGCTTAACGCTATTAGATATTCGAAAGCTAGGTTAGGTTAGGTTAGTTCCTTTGTAAGACGATGGTGATCGTGAGGTTTTTTAGCTTTAAATAACAAGAAGGAACCCTCAGGAGCTCACGTGTAGCGTTACGAGCTTGATAATATCAAGAAGACCTAGCCGGATCCAGACCTTTTTCCATGTAGTCTTGGGTTAGACCCCTCTCTTTCATCTTTCCTTTCAGGTCTTTTTATTTCTGTCCGACCCTGACGTTATTAATGTATTCGGAAGGAAGCTAAACAACAAGGAAAATAATTTCTTATCTCATCTTCCTATAACTTCCTCTATCCTGGAGGTTAGAGCACAAACACCTGTTGTGGCTGAGGTGCAACCAGACCTTAATATCCCTCTTATATGCGACAGAAAATTTATGGATATCAAAACTCAACATTTTTGCTTATGTGGGCCTAAATCTTAACTACGACAATATTCTTTAGTTTGACTCTAACAACATACCTATGTGTCGTTATAACCCCAAAAATGCCAGTTCGTGAATTATAGGTAAAAAACCAAACTATCGGCCATGGAGCTGTTTTAAAATACCTAACTTCTCAAAATCGGCTTTACCGATTTCGTTCAAAACTTTAGTGAAATGTGAAGATTAATCCAAACCCTTGTGGAAAAATGCAAGTACAAAATTATTACTGTAGCTACAGGATAAATTGGGAAAAAACAAAAATTTGAATGTAGTACGATTAAATAAAAAATAACTCTTCTATAAAAAGAATAAAATCTCAAAATAGTAATATTCGGTAATATTTTTGTAAAATATGAATCTTAATCAACCAAACTAATGTGTCAAATTACAAATAAAAGATAATTAGCTTCGGGAGTAATTAGGGCATTCAAAAACGAAAATCATCCTCAACTGTTATCATTAAAAACTCATTTCAGTGACCGAGTTTTAAACACGATCGAATCAAGTAGATTCTATGTTTAAATATGAGTACAAGACTCATTAGTGTGTAGTTGTCTACACGATATAAGAGAGTGGAATTGTGTTAATGAACGTGGTTTTAATGAATCTCTTACTCAAAAACTTGTAATTAGTTCTAGAGTTGTTCTTTTAACTCGACAACTTTTTATTGTATGGGGGGGGGGTCCAGATAATTTTTATCTCAAATTTTGTCTGCATGACTATCCTTTGTTTATTAGGCCTTATGCAGACTCGAGCGAAGCGAGTGAAAACTCGTTTTCATCATACTGCTTCAAAAACAGCTGTTTTCAATCCATGCATTGCGATGCTAAAGTTGTACTTTTTAGTCCTATGACCTAAAAACATTACCTGAGGTCGAGGTCATCAGCTGTTACTTCGTTTATACGAATTAATTAACGATTGTAAAGCATCTATAAAAACAACCGATACTCTTGATTGTAAATAACAGATAAAACAGCTGTTATCATAGATTTGAATTTAATAGGTTATAACATTTTAGTTTTTGTGAAATTGTTTTCTTATATTGTTTGCAGTATAACGAAAAATATAGCTCATCACTTGGACCAAAAGAAGCTTTTCGATCCTCGCTCATTTCCCTATTATGAACAAGGTTAAACTTGTGCTTGTATTGAAAAGCTTTACTTTACGTCTTAGTGATGAAATATACTATTTCACTTTTTCATTGTATATAGAGAAAGTATTATAATAGAGAAATAAATTTAATTTGAGATAAATTCCCGTTTGTGATTCTTTACACATATACCTTTGCAATATACCTTTCTTAATCTTGTCCGAGGCATTATAATGAATAATTGGACAGTAATTGCACTGCAAAGTCGATAACATTTCAATTATTACGTCCGGTTATTGTAAAGAAAGACTCGTGGCTGCATTAGACGGTTAGTTAAGGACTGCACTTCTTGTCTGCATTTATTTTTAGTGTGGAGACAAAACTTAACCCCAGTATCCGCTTCTTTAGTGGATCCGGATATACCAAGCTCAATGGATGAGTGCTTTAAAATATTGAGAAGATATGTAGAGTGATTGGAACTGTTGATATATCCTAAACCATTAATCGGACAAAAAACTTTAAATGAGGGACTGTTGTTACTTTTTCACATAATTTAAAAATCTCTTTTGAAAACTCTGAAAAATTAGCGCCATTTTCCAATATGGCTGCCAACTTTTTAATTTCTTATGGGAACCCTTATTTTTCATGCTAGATATTCCATTGTTCATTTTCACTTTTGGACAACTAACGAACAATTTTTGTGACAATTTGGGTTCGTTTTTGGGCTTGGGTGAGTGAAAACATTTGTGGAATGTGTTTGCACCATTTGTAAGCTCTAAGTAATTTCCGGAGGAACTAATATATATTTTTTAACTGCGCTTGTACAGACGGACCAAATCTTGTCATATTTAACGGTAATTCTGTTAATTGTTAACCTATTGATAGGCGTGCTATCAATTTTTGAAGTGAAAACTTCTATTGGCGCATTGGGTACTTTTTGGGATGGACTTGTTCAATAGAAATCGCGTCACGCACACTACCGTAATGCAACTTTTGAAATGGACTTTTTCAATAGAAATCGCGTCACGCACACTACCGTAATGCAACTTTTGGGATGGACTTTTTCAATAGAAATCGCGTCACGCACACTACCGTAATGCAACTTTTGGGATGGACTTTTTCAATAGAAATCGCGTCACGCACACTACCGTAATGCAACTTTTGGGATGGACTTTTTCAATAGAAATCGCGTCACGCACACTACCGTAATGCAACTTTTGGGATGGACTTTTTCAATAGAAATCGCGTCACGCACAGTAGCGTAATGCAACCTTAATATATAGACAACGGATACACGCGCCCCATACGTATTAAAACTAAAAATCTACGAAAAATATTACACTAACTTTCTCAAACTCATATACATAGTCAAACTAAAATCAATGCAAAAATATTGCACTAACTTTCTCACATACCCATACGTATAAAAATCTAATATTGCACTAACTTTCTCAAACTCATATACATAGTCAAACTAAAATCAATGCAAAAATATTGCACAAACTTTCTCACATACATATAGGTATTAAAACTAAAAATCTACGAAAAATTATTGCACTAACTTTCTCAAATCACATACATAGTTAAACTAAAATAAATGCAAAAATATCGCACAAACTTTCTCACATACCTATATATATTAAAACTAAAAATCTAATATTGCACTAACTTTCTCAAACTCATATACATAGTAAAACTAAAATCAATGCAAAAATATTGCACAAACTTTCTCACATACCTATATATATTAAAACTAAAAATCTACGAAAAATATTGCACTAACTTTCTCAAAATTTGCATACTAGTATAAATGAAAATATAAAATATATAGCACATACTTTCTCACATACCCATACATATTAAAACTAAAAATCTACGAAAAATATAGCTCTAACTTTCTCAAACTCATATACATAGTCAAACTAAAATCAATGCAAAAATGTTGCACAAACTTTCTCACATACCCATATATATTAAAACAAAAATCTACGAAAAATATTGCACTAACTTTCTCAAAATTCACATACATAGTTAAACTAAAATCAATGCAAAAATATCGCACACACTTTCTCACATACCCATATATATTAAAACTAAAAATCTAATATTGCACTAACTTTCTCAAACTCATATACATAGTCAAACTAAAATCAATGCAAAAATATTGCACAAACTTTCTCACATACCCATACGTATTAAAACTAAAAATCTACGAAAAATATTGCACTAACTTTCTCAAAATTCACATACATAGTTAAACTAAAATCAATGCAAAAATATCGCACACACTTTCTCACATACCCATATATATTAAAACTAAAAATCTAATATTGCACTAACTTTCTCAAACTCATATACATAGTCAAACTAAAATCAATGCAAAAATATTGCACAAACTTTCTCACATACCCATATATATTAAAACTAAAATCATAAATATATAAGCGTTACATACTGTTCAAACAAGTTTTCACTTCTAACGTGTGGTCAAGCACACCCAAAATGTTTTTTTGTCTCACTATTCTGACTTGTATTAAAGTTTTATTATACATTTTTATTCGTTGTTGGTTAAATCACAAGCTATAATGACAAGGGAAAATCACTTAAAACTTTTTTTTTTAAATAAGGAATATAAAATAACAAAGATTATTGTTATTTTTTACAGTAATAACATCAGCAAACAAAGAAGAGCAAAGTGTAGGTGTGCATCAGTAAATATGTTTTTGCTGCACATTAAATACACAATTGAGTAAGTTTGTATATTATTTATTTGTTAATATTAGATCTTTATTTCTTAATTTTTAAAGTTTTATCTTAAAATTCAACTATTTAAACAAATCTAAATTACAATAATTTTTACAGTAAATATACTTTGTTTTCTAACTGTCTATAAAATACCAACAAAATCCACAAGAGTGCAGCACAGTAAAGACCTTCATTTGAATTGAACTTGAACTGACTTATTACAAAGGGTGCTATTAGCACACAGGTAATTACATTATAATTATGATAATTACAGTTTTTATATTGCATTTTTTGTTGTTTTTATTTTAACGAATCTTCGAGCGTCAAACCAACAAAAAACATTTTATAACTTCTGACTAAATAATTTAAGACTCTACCTAAATTTTTATAGACATTTAGAGAACACTGGGCCAATACGGCAGGTTAAGACATTTTTATAATGTAGTTCTGAGGACATCATGTTTAGATCTAAAATTAAAAACCGTTAAGAGCATTCGAACAACTTAAATCAAAATATAAATTTGGAGTATTTTGTTAGTAAATCACAGTAAGGTTAATCATACCAAACATATAAAATTCAATCAAAGTTAATAACATTTAATCCTAACCACAAAACTAGATCAACACTTTTTTCACGGAGTCTTGTGCGACATTACTTCTTGGTTTTGTAGTTTTTCACGGTGACGAATGCTATAGTTAGTTTACATTATGTAAATCAGCTGTTAACAGTATTTAGCTGTTTTAAACAATTTACTTTCTGCGGAAGAAGTAAAGTGTGAAATAAGAAAAACAGGTGACAGGTTAGTGAACCTCATGGAGGAATTACATCATAACGTTTTCACTTGGATGATCAACGTCTATATCAATTAGGCTTAAGGGATTTAGAAACACGTTACGTGTTGAAAGCAAGATTTAGAAACTTTGTATCTGTCTTAAAATCGCCTTGTTAATATTTTTACGTGAATTAAAATAAAGGACAAACTTTCACACAAAAACGAATGAAACATGTGAACAGTGTGATAATTTTATCTACGACCATAGGCTACATGGATTTACAATTTACATTTTAATTATTGCAATCTTAACACGAAATAAACTGTAACAACTATAAGGTTGGAATTGTTATGTACTACCCGGCACACATCCTAAAGCGTTTTGTTGGGTGTATTTTCAGTAATTCCAGGATTCTATTTCATTTGAGAAACAACTATATTTTTATAAGATTTTAATAAACTCATAATGAAGGAAGATTGGACTATTCAGTTTGCATACCTGTTAAAATAATCTTGTAAAATATTACTATAAAATTTAATTCTCATTTTCTTACTTCATAAACCTTAAAACGTTGTGATTAAAACTCACTCTCCTATTCCCTCTTCTAACAAATACTCCTTCAATTGCAATAGTAAAATCACTTGAAGATAAACCATATTTTATTTTATGTTGTAATAGCTAATTGACCCACTGCCTATGTCATTTAAATATTTACAGTCATTGTTGAAATAATCAACGAAATCCTTTCCACATTTGACGCTATTTAAAACTATTTAACTTTTTTTTCTGGTTAAAAACTTGTCAACGTTATTGTTAAACTGAAGTAACTTTAAGTGTCAAATTTGAACAAGAAGGGGCACATCTATATTTTTGCTGTGAGAGTTCACTAACAATTCATGTACTCGTACTTATAATAATTTTTGATAAGTAGTATTTGAAAGTATCTTCTAGCTATGATAAAAAAAAAAATCTTACAGTTTACCAATTTATGGAAGCTCAACATAAAAGTTTAGTCAACAAAAGTTTGCAGTAATGAATTATGGACTGTTTAAATTATTATAGATTATTAATATTTTCTTTTGTCTGTTTTCAATACCGTTTCTTTCGGTAAAATGTAATCAAATATATTTTTTAAATTTCATAGGAGAGGTGGAAAACCTTCAAAAGACAAAGTTAGATATCCATTCTTCCTAATAGTATGATACAGAAATATCTTAAACCATTTTATGCAGTTAACTTAAACCATTTTATGAAATGAACAAAGACCAGAGCACTGTGGTGAACAATATATACACTTTCAAAAGTCCCTTACCACACTTGGGAATAAACAAAATAACAAAAAACAAACTTTTTGTCAAAAGTAACTGAGTCTTTGTTAAGATTCCCTCTGAAGATGCCAACTTTGTTGTTGTAATAGCTATAAGGGTATAAAACGAATAAACATTTTACTTTTGACAAAAAGTTTGTTTTTTGTTATTTTGTTTATTCCCAAGTGTGGTAAGGGACTTTTGAAAGTGTACATTTTATGAAAGCTTAAGATTACAGGTTAATAATATCTCTTTTAGGTTTTGCGAATAATGTTTAGACTAAGAAAGTTTGTGCAATATTAATTATGCACTCTTTTTGCTTATTGAATATTATCTGTTGTCTATTTTCAATACCGTTTATTTTAGTAAAATATAGCTTCAAATAAATTGTTCAGTTTTTAAAATTTCATAGGAAAGGTGGAAACTCTTCAAACAACAAAGGGAGACAAATCCGATCTTCCCAATGATGTGAGATTCTTAGTGCCGTTACAGGTAACTTATATCCCCCATATCCGATAAGAACCTATATTGTTTTGCCCATATTTTTATATTTTATAGATGGGAAGAAATAACGATTTCTGTATCTTGTACTCTGTCAAGTGGATCGCTACAATTAATGTATTTACTGTAGTTGATTAATTTCTGTTTTCTTGTATTTTGCAAATCGTAGTTTCCACCTTTTTACACAAATTTCTTTAGTTTGCTTTCACGTCTGTCTGTCATCAATCAAGGAAGCCCTATTTCAGACACTTCTTGTCGATAAAATTTTTTTATAGATGTTGATCTCGGATGACAATACAATAAATCATTGTTTTATACACATGTTTATGGTGGGGGAACGCACGCGCAGTAGGTACGTATTTGTAGAATACATATGCAGCAGGTATTGAGAATTACACATGCTCAGTATATATGAGGCAACATACGAAAAGGCGATTAACAAATTTAGATACAAAATCTGTAAATTTTGTACTAAGCGATGTTATCACAGATAAGATCTACTGTTGAAATTTGCCAGAACAGCATCTATTTGCCAAAGCCATCCTATTTGCCCAACGAATTACAAAATTTAAAAAAATTGTTTACAATTATAAAGACAAAAATAAAAATAAAATTTAAAAAAATTTTAAACCCACTTAAAAAAACAGAAATACATAAAGATTAAAAAAATTCACACATAGTACAAAGTAGTAATTCAAACGGAAATTACAAAGTAAAGTATGAGCGCTTAGAATTTTAAATTATAATAAAATTATGAATTTTAGGATCATCCACACTTTACTTTGTAATCTACATATTTAGTTATGCGTATGCTACAATTACAGACTGTGTATTATATAAATTGGTAGACTGATAAAGATTTTCTTTCTATTTTTTATGTTAAAAAAGTTCAGTAAAATAAAAATATAGAATTGTTTGTTAAAATTTGACAATTTTACCATGTTTTATTATAGTATGAACTATATTTTCTATACTGTGCAGCAGCCTTTAACCAACTTATACAATGCCCGAACAAAACTCCTTAGATATTATCAATATTGGAGGCTGTGGTTAACAGAAACTACGAACTACAAAATTACGTTATCTCTTCTTTTTTAGATAAGGAAAAGTGATGTTTTGTTGAATAAATATAGTTTTAGTTTTGTTCCCGCGTAACAAATATTTTAGCTTTACTGTACTTAAAATGCAAAATATGTGGTTAATTTTATCATGTGTTTTAGTGGAGTTAAGTGCGCGTTAAATACAGGTAAACCTAACTTGGTTTAAAATAAACAGGTTGAATGGTGTTATTTTAATATTAGGTTATCTAGAAATGAGAAAATGGCATTATTTGATTAAATTTGTGTGTTTACATAACTGTATGTATAATTTACTATGTTAGATTTCTTCGTTTTGTAACAATTAATCTGGTAGACTTGTACTTAACCTAAAAGGTAAATGTCCAGTTCAATACAGTGGTAAATATGTATTGATGTTGTCCAAGTGTTTTTAGTGCGAAATCTCTGCAATTCCACTTCAAAATAGCGGTTTTCCCATCATTTCGATGCTTCATTATCACAAATTTCACTTTTTATCTTTTATAATTCATTATTACTGTCCAAAACAGCGATTTAAAATTACTGTTTTATGGCATTTTTAGGTTATTTCGACAACTATTTCATCAATTTTAAGTAAAATCTATCGATGTTTTTTTTTATTCTGCGAAAATAGTTCTGTTTTAAGAACTGTCAAACTATTAAAACTGTCAAACTAGATTCATTTAGTAGCCTATCAATGATGTCGTGTAATACATGTCGTCTACACAACTCAATAGACCTAACAATAGTTAGGGTAATAGAGATGAACAATTGAATTGTCTACTGTATATTGATTACAGTAATTAAATAATAATATTAAGTAATAAATAAAATAATAAATGTTACAGTAAGCTTATAAATATCACTACTGATGTGGGTCTACCTTACACTTTCAATATTAATTTAGGCCAATAATACCACAGTTTATAAATAGGCAAAGTATGTAGTTAATCCTGAGCTAATAGTAGCTAGGCCTATTTAATTAATTTCAATGAAATTCGATAAGTTAGGCCAGTTCATATAGCCTATAGCCTATGTTTATTGAAGTATCTACATACACTACTAGTCATGGCTACCTACACCAGATGCTGTGGTATCATGAACAATACTGGCATTTTGTATTGACTGTGGACCATACATGTGTTTTCCTCAAGTAAATTCAGTCCAGATTTTTAGTTCTAACAATACTGAACAAGGTTAAGTCAGGAATTATAGCTGTTATATTGACTGGTAATCAGTTTACTGATCATGTTATTGATGATATCATGGACATTATCATCACTCTGTCAAGAGAAAATATGAAGTCTATAATTGTATAAGGTAATAATAAAAATACCATTAACTTATATGAAACATCACAATATTTTATGCCTACCTTTCACAAAATAAGTAGGCCTATTTTAACTAAAATTGTGGCTATGTGTCTGTTCAATGTGAAATGATTGGTTTCCAGACCATTCAGAAATAGGATATATATATATATATATATATATATATATAGCATTCTACGTTCTATTTCTTATAGTTTATTATCATGAATGCACATGGGAAGTTTACCAATCATTTTCCAATAGGCCGTACTCTATTTGATATTTAGTATTTAAAGATTTCTATCCATTTACAGTAAGGTCACATTAATCCAAATATTTGTTTGCTTAAGCTGTAGGATTATCAAATTGTTCAGATTATTTAAAAAACAAACAACAAAAACACTAATTTATTACAGCAAATGTACACACAAAAAGAAAATTCAAACAATAAAGCACATAGAGAGCAACAAATTACATCACACAGTAGACAGTACCTTCATTTAATTCAGAACTGACCTAGTAAGTCAGAGCAAATAGCAGTTAAACAGAAAAGTTGTAACATATAACTTCAGCACATATAACATCATATGTATGCCGTTCTTACTAGCCTGGAGTTTGGATTAATGAGACATCACTGTAGTTTCTTATTAGTAAATTTAATATGAAATATAAAGCAACATACGTAATTTAATCTAACCTGTTCTAAATGTCAAATACTCCTGTATCCATGTTAAAGCAGAACAAGCTAAGCTATGACATGAATTGATAGGGAAGTGACTTGTGGTCGAAGTGGACACATCAGGGGACGAAGAAAGAACTAGAGTAGGGCCCTACTATTGATTGTACAAGTTATAAATATCTTGAAACAGAATTTGTCTAAGATTATGAAATTTCTAAGGAAATAAGAAAGAGGATAGTATTGAGTTACAGGGTGTATTTTATAATATAGGTTAAACAGTAAAGCAGTGTATAACAGGGTAAAAGTATAGCCTACTGTATAAATTTATAACAGGTCAGTTGTGATCAGTGGTGGTGAAGCACGAACTTTGAACTGTGTAGTGCAATTGACATAAACATTATAACTAGCTTGTCATAACTCGGATTTTATTAGTGTCCCAAGGTTCACAAGTTCAAGCCTAGTTGCTAGTATCGAATTTTTGTGAACCCTGTCTTCATAGGTTTAGTGCCATTGTGACGGTAAAAAACATGAAAAGAAAGTGTTTTAAGAAATGAGCGTTAAGCGTCTTTTTCATCTTTCACTTTGTGGTGGCCTACTTTTTATGTGTGGTGGTTAAGTGTAGGTACTTAAAGAGTCACTGTGCATATTTTCTGTTAAATGAAAGTTAGTTAGGCTACTGAGAAAATAGTTAACTTAACCCAGGCTCGCTCGCACTATAAAAACTTTCATGAGCACTCACACTATTAGGGCAAATCTAACATTCGTAATATTTGTTGAAGTTGTAGTTATTGTTATAAATTTTAATTGCTGTGGATTAAAATAGGCTTTAAACTAGTGTATTGATGTAAAAACATTTCATTCAATACATTTATTTGATTTTTTACCAGTAAAATTACAGACATAAAAACTTTCAACATTTAAAAGATTACAGAATACACTTAGTTAGTACATATTCTAATTTTATTATTGTCTGACCTCAATTGTTTGTTTGTTTATTTTATTTGTCCGAGCCTGAAATGGGATCTTGTCCATAGAGGTAGCACAGGTCATATGTTTTCTTGGTGTGGTCACGATATAACTTTCGGCCCCATGAAGAGCAGGCTCTTGTTGTGAATCTATTTTTTCTAATAGTGCAGAAGGCACACCTTCCTTTCCCTTCCAATGGTTGTACTCGAGCAAGAATAGCTTGGCCACCTGTCAGTCGTCTTATTTTTTTCTCGAAGCTCTGTATGCAGTGTTTCAATAGATCCTCAGTGTGTCATCTGTTGTTTTATAAGCTCTGATTTAGCAATAAATCAGTCAAAAAAGTCTTCGTTGTTTAAGTTCACATGTATTAGTCTTGTATAATATTTAAGCATTTATTGCTCCAACATTGAGCAGACCACTAAACACAGTAAATGGACACTTCTTATTTATTCTCGTAACACTATACTCACTCTTGAGTCTGTCTAGCACATCCATTCCTCCCTTTGTCATGTTGTAGAATGTAACAATGGTGGGTTTCAAAGCATCTTTAGTGTCTGGATCTATTTCATCATCTGTATGCATCATGGATATTTAAGAAGAACATTCTTCTTCTGTTTCTTGTCAGGTATATAGGATACAACGGTACACATGTTTGATGACTTTCCAAATGCAAGCATTGAGCTGCACCTTGGCGTTTCTTTCATTCCCAAGAGTTCTTGAGGAAGGAAGGTCTGGCATATTTTTTCCGGATAGTCCTGACAACCGTAAGGCTGTGATTACTGTCAAAAGATCTTTCATTGGTGGAATACTTGTAAAATAGTTATCCATAGTGATATTTTTCCCACTCTTATCAATTGGTCGTATCAACCTTTTTACTACACTGTTTGCATCATTTCCAGCTGTAAAATAGAGACCTTGGAGCTGTTTACCTTCGTATATTTCCATATTTGAAGTAAAAAAGGTTTTTGCATCTACAAGAGCGTGGATTTTAATACCATATCTTGCTGGTTTATTTGGTATGTACTGGCGAAATTTGCAGTGTCCGCGGAAAAATTCCAACATTTCATCTATAGTTGCTAATTCCCCACATTGTAACATAGTTTACACAAACTTACGATCCGTTCAGAAATCTCATGCATTGGAGCTGTATTGTTTGCTTTCTTTGGGTCCATGTAGTTTTATCATCAAATCTCATAGCTTGCACCAAGGTGGGAAAACGTCGTTTGAATATAGTAGCTAAGTAGATCTCAGGGGCAGTTCCATCAGTGGTCCAAAGTTTGTCTGTATTTAAATGTTTAGTTTTTTCACACCTATAATATCTAACAGTCCTAAAAATGTTTGAAATTCCAACAAACCAATTTCACTACAGTCTCGCTCACACATGGAATGCAGACTCGTTTTTTGTAGCTGTTGATTTGTAAAACAAACAATATCTGATAACGTACCATTGGGGAAAAATATCTTCCAGCAGTCTGAGGTCTCTGAATTCTCAAGCTACAGAAGGCAGTTTCTGTACAATATTTTGTTTTGGAGTTTGTTGTGCAGTGTCTGTTTCTAGAAGAATTTGGTGTGCAGAGTCTATTTCTTCAAAAGCCGTCTGTACTGGGTTATGGCGAGACTCACCTTCATCAGACTGCTCTGTGTTTGTGTCGTGATCACTTTGCTCAAACGCATCATCGGCATCTGATAAATTTGCTTACACAGAAATTTCCCCTTCACTATAATTATTTTTTCGAGCCAACAATGAATGTCATCATCATTTCCTTTCCCTTTGTCTATTGTAGTCAATCACTAACCAAAAAAACTAAGAGTCTACTGACAAAAACTAAAATAAACTAAAAACAGCTACACAAAAATACTATTTTTAATAAGTACCCAATCACTTGAGCCGTTAGAACGGTCCTAACACAGCACACATGATCGCTTGTGCAGTTAAGCGTTCATTAACAATGGCGAGATGCGCCACTTCCCCCACCTCTGGTATTCCTCCTCACCACACTAACAACTTATCAATAGTATAGGTGGTTGGTCGAAATGCCCGAGAAAGCATATTTCGAAGCTCAGTAGCATTCAACAAAAATATAAAAAAACTTCCTTTACAGCAGTACAACAAACACACAGAACACAATTCTCATAAAAAAAATACGCCTAAGTATCAGACGCGTTTCAACGACAAGGTCGTCCTCTTCAGTGATATGCCAGCTACACCAACCAAACCACAACAAATAAAAATATATCCTTTACATCATATAAAAATGTTAGTTTTGATCTAATAGCACGAGTGATCCCGGGTTAAACAAAACGCAAAAGATTTTCGTTTAAAAAGTAAAAAAAAAAAAAAAAAAAAAAAACAAGTACTAGGGGCATAGCCCAGTTGGTTAAGATGGGTGCTTATCTCGCTGCAGTTTGAACTAGTGAACTATCAAACACATATTTTAGAGTGGATGGTGATATGTCACCTACTACGCCGTCTTATTAGTCTTAACAGACATAAAGTAAAGAGGTAAGAAATCGGAATAAATAAACTACAAAGGGTATTAAACTGACAAACACTATCACCGATAGTTGGGACTTCGTCAGTGTGAAAATGCTGAAAATGCAACTTCCCTTAGTTGTCTGAGGTGAAATTACATAATCATAACAAATGTGGAGTTAAATTATGACATTTAGAGATTTCAGAAAGAATAGCCAGAATAATAATCAGGAAATATTTCATAATTTAAATTGAATAGTATTCTATTTTTTTTAAGGGTAACCTCTACTACAAGGATAAAACAATAGGAACACTCTGTGTTACAGTGCCTGTGGAATCATGTGTCCAAACACTGAAGATGTTACTCCTGGCAACTTTAAGTTTAATTTTAGACAAATGGAACAAAACTCCAACTTAGGCTATACCCAATCTGTAGAAAATAGAAAATCATTATGACATCATCTACAACAGCCTAAAACAGTGGTTTTCTTCTTTACATATTATGGAAATACTGTATATGAGGTATTGACAAATTTTTATTTTTATGAATGAAAATTTGTATTTTTTTTATAAATAAATTTCCACATATTACATTAGTTTATCTCACATTTTGAAAATAAATTTGTAAGATTGTAATGGGATGCATGGATCAATTTCATCTAGGTATTTTACAATTTTAAATTAATGATACCCATCATTTGTATGTATAGTTTAGTTAGCTATTAACAACATTCAAATATCTGATATAAAAGTGAGTTTAAAAATTAAAAATAAGAATTGATAAAAAAAATAAGCTCTTTTTATCATGGTTCAGTGACGGTCAACCCAATCCAAGACTAAAACCGATTATAATAAAACAAGTACAGCCGATAATTAAGAGACACACAAGATTATTGTAACGTATCTTCACACGTGTTTGCACACACATATCAAATTACTCAATATTTGTGGTTTATAATTGACAATGTTATCTGATCAATTTGAAGTCTAATTAAGTTATTATTTTCTCTGTACTTTGATTGAGACCACAAACAGTTGTTTTAAATGTATGAAAAATGTCAGTCTCCAGTTATTATAGATAGATTATTATAGATGTTATGTCATACTATATTTATTTTTGTAAAAATGGTAAGAAGTCTTATTACCTTGTAATTGTGGTTAGAATCGCAGCTTTTTTTGTTTGTTTTTTGCCTTTCCAAATTCAAAAGGATAGGTACACTGAAATTCTGTATAGTATGTATTCTTAACATTTATTTGCCTACTATTTTTTTACACATTTTTATTTGTTTTTTTTTGCAATTTTTTACAAATATACCTGTTAGAATCTCTTCAATTATTTTTTAGGCCAATAAAATCGGTTGGTAAATGCCAATAAGGGCGAAGTTTCTAGAAAAAAGGTCTCACTTGGAGGTTGTACACAACAACTCATAATAGTTCATTGTATCCAGTTTTGAAATATGCATCCATTTATACTCAGATTTGTTTTATATGGTAAAAATTAAGAAATTTATTTTTGGAAAACATATTTAACTGCATAACCTCACAATTAAGGAAAATCCGGTAGTAATAGAAATGAGCTTAGTTTTACAATTCGGCATGCACATTATTGTCTTAGCTAGCAGTTCTGTATGCTCATGTCTGTTTTACAGTTCATTTATATTAATATAGATCTACACTATAAAAAAATCATCACAAAGATAATAGGTCTAGTAAATAACAAATACACAGTTGGAACCAGGAGCAGATTTTCACATAGCCAAATTAGGCTTATACTTATGGGCAAATTTTCAGGACAACAGTCACAATATCATAATGCTAAATGCAAATACTGACTGAATCTTAATCACCAAAATCACTATTAGAAAAGTGTTAGTTATCCTATCAGAAAGAACTGAAACACTAGCCAATAACTGATCATGTTTCTAATACATCCAGTCACTAATAATGGGAATGACAAATTATTTACAATCACTGTGAATGAACAACCAACCATCACTACTATGTACCCTACCATCACTACTATGTTGGCAAAAGTCTTTATTAATCCACCCTTGGTTGAGACACACTAACTTTCTTAACATTAAGTTTAACTTTTTGTAAACATTTCTAACAAGAAAAAATTAAAGTGTGTCAGAATTTTTTTAAAATATTAACAAATATATTGTATCAGAACAAATTCGGCAGAGCATATTTATATATCACTACCAAATGAAAGAAAATCCACAATTTTCCTCAAGGTAATCCAATATTATTTGTAACCCGATGACATTTCATCATCATTTAGATGTTACATTTACACAAACCATTGTGGTACTGATTAACACAAATGTTGCTCATTTTAAGTGAATTAATTTCAATATACCATTCATTCAAGTGTTACTGATGTTTACAAAGAGAATTACAATTGACCACTGATATACAGTACACTGATGGTGTATGTCAATAAGAGGGGTGTTCCAAAAGTAAGCTCCAATTTGTCATAAAAAGGTTTTTATTGCACACAAATTAAAGTTATTAATCTTGCCTATTTTTCCACATAATTTCCTGTTACATTAAGTCACTTGTTATATCAGTGAACAAGTTTTTAGTGCACTCATACAACCTCACCACTTGTGTTCTTTGATAGTGTCCTTCAACTCATTTTCAAACCCCAGTGACCCTTGCTATTTTTTTAATGTTAGAAAAAGGTCATAATCACTAGGAGCCAATCATGGGTGTAGGATATAGGATGGTGAAATAACTCCATTTGAAACTGTCCAGTTGGCTTTATATATGTGTGGCAGTATGTGGACGAACATTGTCTAAAAAACCATCTCGCATTATCATAGGACCAAGGAAGAGTTTGTCAGTTACCACTTTGTACAAATCTATTTGTGATATCTGTGGGAAAAGGTCCCATAACTTCATAATTTTAAAATGTCGGGATTCTCCAATTTTTTTATTCAAATTTTTAACAAATTAATCTGTTACAACAGTTGGTTGTCCACTTCTTTCTTCGTCATGAATGTTAGTCAGTCATCCCGGAACAAACCACATCATATTCTAAGAGCTTTATCACTGATATTGTTCTTTCTATATGATGTATAAAGTTCAAGATGAATGTCTTCTGCCATACAGTTCTTTGCCCACAAAAAAAGTACTTCACAATTGACAGGATTGTGAATGGTAGCAGCCATTTTGATCAACAGTATTAGCGTGAAAATAGTTGGAACAACCTTCGCCTCATATTGCCTGACTGGTGCTGAGCCAGGCTTACACAGCTGTGCAAAGACCATGCCGCTACTCTCACTCCTCCGCTCAGACAGAAATTACTTTCCGAACAGCCCTTGTATATGAGTGGAGTCTTGATATTTATACTTCACTCTTTATCTACTCATAAATTGAGTGCTGAGTACTTAGGAATCATTGTGATATAGACATTTAGTGTCGATGTTTTAGACGTAAAGTACAAATATGACAGTCTTTTTCTTTAACAAAAATGTCACACAATAACCAATATTCACAATATTAATGCCAGACAGAGAATGAAGGTATTAAAAGTAGAACATGAATTCCTTTCGCCAAACCTGACAACCCTAACTTTCCTCAAATATCATTATTTGCTCTGTAACTAAGAAGTGTTTGCCACTAAATACTCTAGGGCAGTTCATGTTTTATATTAGTGTATTTAGATCTCTATCTTCTTTAGGCTTGCTATATGTAATAATTGAGTTACCATAATTAATAATAAAGATATTTCCAGTTATATCTTAGAGGGGAATTGAAAAATGCTGTCTGATATCATCTGCCCAAATTCATTAAATTGTATTACATTTATCACAAACTATTTGATAAGATTGTTTTAATTTTTTAAATCTAAACATTTATCATCGAATTAAAAATCTTGTACTCTCTAAATAAATTTCTAATCTTTACATTATTGTTTTTTTATAGATTAAAATGGCACCGCATATTGTATCAGTAGAGTTCAGGTGTTTTAAAATGAAAAGAAAAAGTCGATGGGATGTGCGGCCTGAAGATCTTGAAAATTATAAGAAAACTGAACAGGTTAGTGTCAAATTTGTCATTTGTTCAATTATTGTGTTTGTTTCGTATAATTAAATGTTAATAGATACATAATTGTTTATCTATTGGATAAATATGACCATTTAAAATTTATATAAGCTATTGTGGCCAGAGTTCTCGTCTCTGTGAAATATTGCACTGGCCCTACTCATTATAGCTAGACACTGTTGTTTGGTTAGAATGAAAACTAATAGATTATTGTGTGATATGTAGACATTTATTTCAGCAAAATAATTCACGTCACTAAAAGATTACTTTCAACCATTACCCGTGTAAATAACCCATCAACATACTCAAACACCGCATTTAAAAAATATAAATACTGTGTTAAGAATTTTAACAAAATATGTATTTTAGATGAATGTTTGGTCTAAGTACTTAGAAACTGATGTCATATTTAACCCGAGTACTTCAAAATACAAAAAGGTTTTTATCTAAAGTGTAAAATAAGTACAATTCCCATTAATTTATGACCTAGCTTATTTCACCCTTAACCCTTATGCAATTTTGTCAAAAATAGATTTCCGTGATGCAACACTTTGTATCATTCCTCCTATATGTATACAAACTGATAAGTTGTACATTAGTTAAAGTTCATATTCAGCTTTTAGCAGTTTAGATTTGTGAATCGTCTTAGGTTGCATAGATTTGAGCTTGGTTGTTCATATTGAATTTTTCTTGTGAAACGCTTTTTCTCTGTCTTCATTAGTCTAATGGACGTAAAGATGTTGCAACAACAAAATTATAATAAACTGTACACAAAACCATACTACTTTTTTCTTTTATTTACTTAATAAAAGAAGTATTTTAATAATTTAAAAAATTCATTATCATTTTGTCAATGGTTTTCAATCTCTACGAACACAATGAGATCATTTTTGAAATAACAACTATTCTAGTGTTTTTTTTAGATTCTACTGCCACAGATCCTAATTTCCACGTTGACTCAAAATGGATCTGTTGTGGAATATATATTCCACACGACTAGAATTCTTCCCAGATTGTCATTATGAAACCTCTTATGAAACTCGTTATCAAATTACTGACGACAAACTGACCACAGTGTTTTGAAGGAAATGTTAATTTTGTATTTCGGTTCTGATAATTCATTACACTCTTAATATTTTGTACATTTACTAGTTTGATTGATTTGGAAACTATAAAAATAACATGTTACATATGTTATGAAATTAGTTGAAAGATTTTATTTTATATAAATTTGTTCAAATTTAAATTAATTACTGAGAAATTATTGTTTTTGAATAACAGGAGTTTAAATTTTATGATGACCTGAAAAGCTGATCAGTTCTTTTTAAAGGATTTTGGAAAAGATCTTTCAAGAATTGAAATAAGAAATGTTCAAGACTTTTTCCCTGTATTAAAATTATAGGTTTACAAAATTCATGAAATTTGGTTTGCTTGATTTTCAGATGTGAAGGTAAACTTTTTTTATTGAATATTTAAAAATATATATATAGATTAGATTAAAATACAATGGGCCACTCAATGTTTACACAATAACTCAACTAAAACAGACATGTTTCAAATAAAATAAAAAAACCTTCCAAATTAAAACAATCATCTCAGTGTTATATTATGTATCCTATATCTTCTTCTCTGTCAAATTGTTCAGTTTTTTATTAGCTCTCATCAAGACTTCCATTCCTGCAATGAGCTTTAAGTATACTGAATTTTCATTAAACAAACAACTCACATTCCCTCTGAATGTGTTTTTCTTTTCTCATTACATTGAAAGAGAAGCAACAGACATCTCAATCTACCAATTGCATTGTTTTAGGTAGGTAGTATTTCATTGGATAATGTTCATTTGGCACATCTATTGTTGGTAATAAGTCCTCCCTGTTCAGTGAGAAATTTTGTATTGCTTTTAACTGGAAAATTTCCTAACCTAAATCTAATACAGAATCCTATATCTTTGATATTCTTAAAAAAAAAAAAAAAAAAAAAAAATTTCAACTATCACACTTTTTTGATGATCTTGTATTTATTCACATTGAGCCCCTTATTTTGGACAAGATCGAATCCTTTCATAAAAGTCCCCCACGAAAATAGGGATCTACTATAGGCGGCTACTAGGATGGTCTTTTTCTCCCACAACTTTCAGTTTGAGTCTGTTTTTAGGAAATTACTTCGGAAAAAGTTCTTTTGAACAATGTCTTTATCAATATAGTACAGGATATGGAATCCTAAACATGCAGTTTAAATGTTCTAGCTATGATAATTCTTTGATATATTTGATGCATTGTCTTTAAAAAAGTTCCTCTATCATTCACGTCAGATTTTATAAAATTTGTAGTTCTGTATTTTAACCACTGAGGGAGCACTAAAGATTATGCAGATTAGAGCCCGGTTGAGAGCATTGATCATTTCCGTATGTCACTTACTTCCACATCTTCATTAGGTTAATGGGCATAAGTAAAGACGATAATAAATTTATTTTTTTTAAATTTATGAATTAAAATTTGATATCACTTAGTATGTAATTATTGGTTCCTAGATTATTCCTCAAAAATTTTAAGGAAATTTTAATATTTGTAGAAGACATGTCGAATTTTAATATTATTTTACATGTGATTTGGTTACATAAGAACACATTTTACCCAAATTTGTGATCAAAATCTGTTGAGTTAATTTTGAGAGGTGCAGTCTTTATTAGGAAATCTGTTTTTATTAACCTAATGTAGGCTAGTGCACTGGGTTGGGTAAATAGTCCTAGATAGAGGAAACAGAGGCCAGGTCCGGTTTGGGTTTAGCGGAGTTGGATTGCTTTGCGGCAAAGAGTAGTGATGGAAGGTCAAGTAATTAAGGAAGGATGGTCGTTGCCGGGTGTCACAAAAAATTTTCTTCCCTGCTGTGAGGAGGTGTGATGAGTTGGTCACCAGGTATGAAATCAATTTACTTTCCCTGCTGGGAAATGACTTGATGTATGGTAGTCTAGAAGAAGAGAAGACGGTTGTGTCTTGGCTTAAATATCTCCCTCTTTCTCCAATACCAACTAGATGTGTTGAGGGTGGATGTGACCTGTCCAGTATGATGTAGTAAAATTTGTATAATGATGAGGGAGCAGAGGTCACTGCGAGAAGTGAACTCGTTGATTAATCTTGTGGTGAGAACTTGAGTGGAACTTAGTCCAGAATCGAACTCATAGTAGTTTTGAGAACCAAAATAGAACTGATTTTCTGAAAGGATTTTTACCTAGTTATTTGTTTAGGCTTATTGTTATAAGTAGCAGTATTGCGAGCCAACAAGAAGTGTTTTGGTCTTCGTGGGTGATTTGAAAACCTGGTCTTCAGTAAGATGTATCGGGAAAAGTGTGTCTCATGTAAGTCAAACCTACGAGACAATCTCTATTTATCTTGTGTTTAGAGGAGATTGGGAGGTTGGCCTACAGTATATCATGTTGAATATTGTTGTGTAGGTGTGCATGGGTGCTTGGCGTTTGTAAGCTCCGCTAGGAGCACTGTCCTAACAGAGGTTTACCATATAGTTTGCCGTTTTTGTTTTTGGTGTTTACAGAAGATTTGAGGTTAGTTTGTCCTGATCTCTTGGGGAATTTTATGTGAAGAATTTGAGTAAATTTCGTCCACATGATTAACGTTATCAACACACTTGTAAATTAGAAGGTTTTCCATATTTTATACCCTTATTAATGCTGTATAAAGGGTATTTCATACCCCTTTATTCAATTAAATCACAGAGATGGCGTGAGTCTACACCAGTGTAACCTTACTGCGATAAGTCCATTTATTAATTGAAACAAATTATTCACAAACTTTTTTAATTACAAAATGTTGAGATTAAAAAAAACCAAATTATAAAATAGTTCAATAATATGTTGGTAGGATAGAATGCTATCATATTCTTAAGTTTAGACCCAACTTAAACTTTTACTCTGTTATTGTCAACAAATATTTCCCAGTGTTGATCGTCATTGTTCATCTTTCACTTGTTTTAGTAACAGATAACTTCCTTCTAGACATACCTAATAAGGTGTTGAAATTAAGTTTTGAATGACGGAAGTTAAGGTTGAAATGACATTTTGTGGTATTAGGTCACAATAACTCATAGATTTTTTTCCTAATAATTATCAAATCTGCAGTTTTTGGAAGTAGAGACCAATATGTTTTGTTCGTAAACTTAAAAGGGTAACAGTTACACAAAATTTGATGAAATCGTTTGAGCTAGATCATTTTAAGTATTGTGTTTATACACACAGTTTCTGAGAAATAGCTACTGGTTGACAGACAGATAGACGGTTTGTAAATAGCAATTTCTAGGTTTATTGAAACCTAGAACAGATATTTCTAGAAAATCTCAACATCATTTTTTTCCACCGCTACAATATACTGTCCATACATAGAGTGAAAAATGAATAGAAAGTTGACTTTCTCTGTTAGTCGATTTTGTATGCAAATATTTCGTTCATATCTCGGTTAGTTTTCATTCTAAGAAGTTAAAAACAGTTATCATATTCTTTGACAGTTTCTAGAAGAACCTTTTTACTCATTGAACATTTTCAAATTATGAATGGAACCTTATTTGAATTCTCTGTTTAAAGTTATTTTTTAATGATGGAAGTTCAATTTTATTATTATACATTTTTCGGACATTTGCCATCATTTGTGTGTTAAAATTATTTGAATGATCTACATTTTGCTCAACCAACAAAAGTTTTTGTGGAATTGCTGTAACACATCATTTTAAAAATAATGTTATTTGTAAAAAAATATTGTTTGATTTGTTCTTACAAACTTTATAGAGATATAATTAACTTGTTGGGTGTATAAGTTGCTTGTCAATTGGTTCCCAAACTTTTTAAGTTTATGGCGTCCTTACTACAGTACTAAAAGTCAGAACCTATTCCTACCTAACAGTGGCAATACACGTTTGGTGTGATTAGACTGGTTAAGTTAGCAGGTTGAATTTTTGACCATTTAGCAATAGATCTGTATCTTTTAGTAACATTCAAAAGTCAGCTAGTTTCAAGCTATACTGTAAATGTTAGGTAACATTTTTTCTACAGAAGTAAATTCATATTTATTTTTGCCTATGAATGGAAATTTAATCCATGTGAAGATGTCATTATTATCTTTTTGAAAGTATATTTCAAATGAGTTAATATGCTGTGATAAGTTCTCTTCAGAGACAGATTTTATGTTGCAAGAGAAACACGTCATTGAAAATCACAAACTGTTGTAACAAGGGGAAACAATGCATATAATTAATTTTTCTTATTCACAACTGGTTCTTATTCATTTTTTTTCTGAAAGCTGAAATTTTGATCAATTTCAAAATGTAAATATTGCCTCCCTGCAGACAATCTCATCACGTTAAAAAACAAAGATATCACACACGTGTGGTAATTTAAAAATAAATATCTGTTTCCAGAAAGTGTTTAGCATACCTGTATTTTTCCTCTTTAAGAAAAATTTACATTTCCTGCTATAATTGAAATGTTAGGAACAGTTACTAAGCAAAAGTAACATTTTGTTGTATTAATCTTTCAAATTTTTGTCACAAAGTAAAATAGTTGATGTTTTTTTAACCATGATTCGATGATAGGTTTCAAAATGGTGTTTCTGGTGCCAAAACTTTCATATACAGTACATACGTCGGTCTCTCTTCGTCTTTGTCATCTATAGATATAATGCCAAAATCTGATTATGAAATCAAGTATTGTTTTAGTGAAGGTATTGGAATATTTCGCGGTGCCCCTATAATCTAACCGCGTATAGCCCAGTCACAACGCACAACTTGGAAACCACTGTGCTAGTCCTTTCTATCATGTTTTTCAAAACTGCCACTCTAACTCTACAATTTTTTGGTTGTATGAATACACACATATTAATTGACTGCTAATGTGTCTGTATTGTTTTTGTGTTCCAGAAAAACACTTTATCATCTAGAAGTCATTTTCCAAGGCCTCTGCAAAATTCATCTTAACATCAAATATATAACCAAAATCTGTGATATTAGTAATAAATAAATTTATATTATTGAATGGTGTTTTTCCCCCCATTTGATTTCATACCTGCTCCCTATATTCTAGTCTGAATAATACCCCTTTTACCTACACCTCTTAAGCGATTTCGATCAAAACCTATTCATTTCATAGAAAATCTATGTTACATCAAACTGTAACATTTTGAGTGATTCATACAATTCATTCTTAAGGTAATGCAAAATAATAATTTTTCATTCTTACCATTATGTTTCCAGTTTGACATTTGGCCATAAATATAATTTACAATTTAATCTATATGTAACCACCCTCGGCACTATTACACTATTACAATTCACCTCTTTTATTCAATGCAGCCTGGCTCTACTTCCTGATCCTTACCACTTTCAAGTCTCCCTCAACATACTGTACCCATCCCCTTCTCAGTCTTCCCCTTCTTCTTTGTCCAGTATTTCTTTTTGGATTCTGTTTTTCTCTATTCAAGTGACATAGTCTAACGATCTCAACCTCAGTGACACACAAATCACACTATGTCTTCCCCCTCGATTATGTCCTCTATCTCCTTAATGTTGTGAATTCTCCATACTTCTCATTCAGGACCATAAATTTTCCTTAATATTCTTCTATCAAACACTCTTAGTACATTAATGTTATCAGTTAAGAAAGTTCATGTTTCGGCTGCATATGTAGCCTCTGTGTGATTTAGGTGTTTGTACATCCTAAGTTTTCTCCTTTTACCAAGTAGTTTAGATCTAAAGAGTTTTAAGTGGGCATAGTATGCTCTATTACCACTGATAATTCTATTCATTGTCTCAGACATATTATTTTCCCTATTGAGCTAGTTAATATAGTTGAGGCCCAGAATATAAAAAATTTAAAGTGTTCTATTAAAATATCTACAACTCTCCTCCCCTCTTGTGTAAGTTTTCCCCTTATTTACAGTTAGACCCATTCTTTGTACCCATTGTTTCTCAAATTGCTGGAATGAATCCTTCACTACCAGGACGTTATCCGCATAAGCTCTAATTTAAAGATCTTGGATTTTCTTCTTTCCTACAACCACTCTTGCTATACCCTCCTTCAAGGTCAAAAGGTCAAACTCACCAGCACTACAATTTTCATGGGAATTCTTATGTCTATTAATGATGTCAGCCTGCTCTTCCTGCAAACACTGTCAAAAGCTTTCTCATGGTCTATAAACAAGTTGTACAAATCAATTCTATATTCATAACATTGCTCCAACAACTTCACATTATGAAAATCTGGTCTACTGTACTGTACCGTTCCTCCTCTGAACCCAGTCTGCTCTTCACTCAGAATTTCCTCAAACATAAATATCTAGTCTATCCAACAACATCAATGAAAATATTTTGTGTAGACAACTCCAATAGCTTTATTCCCCTGTAGTTATATATTACCATATCTTCCTTTTTCATATTGGATATATCAATCTCATCAGCCACCGTAATAAAATTATGAATCGATATTGAGATAGTTGGTGATAAAAAGTTCCATAGTTAGATGGATTGATGACATACAAACATCATTCTAAAAATGGTTTAAATGTCACCATAATTTTACCACCAATTACTTTCCTTGCTTTGTAATTATTGTAATGTAGGACATATTGTCGCAATAGTTTTCTATGAGGAAGTCAAAAAAAGTATCTAGTATTTAGACAGTTCTCTTTTTATTACCAGACTGCTTGACTGGTCAGCCGCCAAGATTAGCACAGGTAATGGTTTTCTTTTGATCACCTTAATCTTTAATTCATTTTCTTATTGGACTAACCATAGGGGCTTTAAAGAAACCTATAATGGTAGAACAAAACCTATACTTTGTTCAGCGAGTGTTGACAATGATGCGCCGCCCACAATCTAACGGTACAGAGGGTTGGAGCCAATTGCGTAAGGGAAAGTCCAACGGAACATGCCACTCCCTGAGTCCGGTTCATACACTCTCCTTTGTCAGCAGTCGCCAGCCAGTCTTAGTGTCTTTACAACTATTGCAACTAGCGTACAAGGAAAAACCCAAATATAACAAGTATGTGATTGATGAGGAAGCAAAACTTCAAAATAGAACAGTTTTGAGGTTACCACCTTATCATTGCGAACTGAACCCGATTGAGTTAATATGGGCACAAGTCAAGGGTTATGTTGCAGCAAACAACAATACATTTAAGCTTCATGAAGTCAAACTTCTCTTAGAAGAATATTCAAGGTGTGACTAAGGAAAACTGGGAAAAATGTGTGGAACACGTCCAAAAGGAAGAAGAAAAACTGTGGAATCTGGGAGATATCATTCAGTATATGGAAGAAGAAAACACACAGTTTATTGTAAATTTACAAAATGACAGTAGTGACAGTGAAGAGTCAGAAATCGCGGAGTTGCCTCTCAGCGATGATTAAAAAGAAATGGATTTCTACGTACCACAGGTTTATGTGACATAGCCCTGTGGGAGCCTCTTTATCCTTAAAAAGAGTGACCCCCGATGAGGTGGAAGAGGTTGACTTTTCACAAAACATTCCACTAGTCATATAGTAAAAATAACCTTTTAGAATAACACGCATTTTGATACCAGCGACAAGGCTGTGCAATGAAAACGGCTTGTGAACCGGCCCGACCCTTACGTCAACAGGCGGAGCTTCACTGTCAACACTAGCTTAATGAAGTATAGCGCCTTTCTTAAAGAATGTAAAATTTTCAAATTAGGAAGTTTCACAAATAATAAACTGTATTATTAATACTCGTATAGTTTATTCGAACATTTGCCATCGTTTGTGTGTATGGAAACTAATGCATTATGATTTGGAAGCATGAATTAATAGAACTGCACCAAGTTGAACAGAGATCATACATTAGTAATCTCTGTTCTTAAAACAGATTTAAAAGGCCTCTGCCAACAGCTTGAAAGAGGAGATGCAATGTTGTTTACCTTGATAAAACTGTTGGTAATTTGGCACTGAATTCTTTTTTTTTTTTTTTTTGTTAGTTTATCAGCGTGATTTCGATTCTACTTGGTGTTTACCATTTCTTGTGTTAGTGTGCAGTTGGCTTGTGATTTTATTCATCACATTTGTATATAGTTTTAGTTATTGTTACTGCTCAGGCCTAGTTTTAGCCTTACTTTACTACTTTTAGTTTCCAACTTATTCCTAGACTATGTTGGTCCATTTTTTGTTTATGTTCTAGATTTTTTTTCCACTTAATAAAGAGAGTTGATTTATACTCTTGAAACGTTGTTTATTAAATTTTATATACACAAATGATTAATATACAAATTCGAATAAACTATGCCAATAATCCAATAACTTTAAAAGCAGAAAAGTAAACTGTAAGTTACTTAAATAAAACAGCTCCCAGTCCACAAACAGAAAACACATCACTGTCCCTTAGGGAAAGAAATCGAATATTTATATTATTCTAAAAGAATCTGGGTATATTGGAAAACATTTTGTAAACCTGTTTTATACGTTAAGGGTTCGTCTAGAAAATTGTATAGTTAAATAACTAATAAATGGATTGATGTAATTTGATAAAATTTAAAATCCAATTCATTTAAAAAAATAGAATTTAATGATTAATTTAAATCATTCCAAAATGAATCTGTCACCAATCGGGATTAAAATTCTTTTTTTTCGATTTATTTGTGAAATCTAATTTTATTTAATGTATAATGTGGCACTCGTTGGGAAAAAAACAGTATTTAAAATTGTAAAATCTCTTCAGACACTGAAATTATAGCGTATTTGTGTAGTTCGTGTTGCTTTGCTTTTGTTGTTGTTTAATATTTTTATTGTATGCCTGTCAGAATAATGAGTTCTAAAACCTCAGTAGTAGATAGAGACAAAAATGCCGAATTAAATGGTATCAAATCCCTCTTTCAAAAGAATCTTACTTCTTACTACGTGCGTCCAGCCTCAGCGCCTATTGCACGATGTCTTCTATACAGATGGGCAGCATGTTGCACAAATTTTGTGGATATGAGTATGGATGACATAAGATCCCGTGTGGCATTGCCAACCTGAAGATGTCTCAGTATCTCCTCTCTGACTGCTCCATCACCATGGGTACACTCAAGGACCACATGCTCCAGACTCTCGCTCCTCTGTCCACATCTAGTGCACAGAGGTGAGTCGATCATACCGAAACGGTACAGGTATTTCTCAGTGATAATGTGTCCAGTTCTAGATCGGGAGATGAAAGTTTGTGTCTGCCTATTGTGGTTCCTGTATATCTCCAAATCGTTTGGCCATTTCAGCAGTTTGAACAGTCCTAAGCTGGTTGTATCATTCTTCCACATGTCGATCCATTTCAGTTTGAGAGAGCGTTTCGCTTCCTGAATGCTAGTAGTTAGAATCGGTACATGTAGTGGCTTTGGATGTTGCTGAAGAGCAGTTCTTGCTATTTTGTAGGCCTCCTCATTACCTTGTATGTCACTGTGCCCAGGGATCCATTGGAAGTGAATGGTTTTATGTTTTTCTATATTCTGGAGCTGACTTTGTATTGCCTGTGTATAATGAAAGTAGGGAGATGGTTTATATTTGTTTATTGTAAAGAGGGCTGCCTTGGAGTCTGTGAGAATGCAAATCTGTTCCTTGGATAAATTGTCACAGTGTTGGAGAGCAGCAAGGATAGCCAGAAGCTCAGTCTCCATGCTCGAGTTACTGACTGAAGATACGTAGAAACTATATTCCATCTCTGGGATATAGACGCCTGATCCAGATTGGAGATTTTCCGGATTGTGTGACCCATCAGTATATATTAGTAAAAAGTTTTGGTGTTCAGTGTCGATTGTCTCCAGTGCGGCCCGTCTTAAGTGCAAAGTACTGTCCTGCTTGGTCAGACCACCTGCTATGTCTGTGTATATTGCTGGAGCGATCCAGATCCATGGAGGTGTAGGGTTGACTGAGGGAATTCTCGGGGGGGGGGGGGGATTGCTATGACCTAATCAAAGTTGCTGGATTCTGGCTCTGAAAGACTGTTTACATGAGTCACTGGTGGGGATCAGCTGGCTGGATGGGTTGCTATCGTTTAAGGAGGTGTTTTTGAGGTGTTTGAGCCAAGCTCTTTCTTCGAGATATACTGTAGGAACAGTGGTTGAATGTTTAGCTCCATTTGCATAGCACTGATCGGTGTGGTTTTGGGGCATCCCAGGCAAATTCGAAGCGCTGAGTTCTGGATTGTTTCTAGGTGTCTCAAGTGTGTCTTAGCTGCGCCTCCCCAGACCTCGCAGGCATATGTAATTTTTGGTCGGATGTACTGAAGATAGAGCTTTCTTAAGGTCAACGTGTCTGCTCCCCATGACTTGTTGGCTACGATCTTAAGTAGATTGATCCTTGGTCAGTGATTGAAAAGATGAGTGGCTTCCAAAGAAGTTTTTCATCAAGTGTTATGCCCAGAATTTTTGGATTGGGATTATAGTTTAGTTTCCAATTGCCCATAGTGATTTGAGGGCGAACATTTTTGAGTTTGTATCTTCTTGTAAAAACTGTATACTCTGTTTTTGATCTTGAAATGGCAAGGTACCATCTTTTTGTCCACTTGTTTATGATATCCACTGCCCCTTGGATGTTTTTAAAGGCGTGTTTTTAAAAGAATCTCATTTGTGCAAATGTTCACGACAAACTCTTTGGGCTAGGTACCACTTAATAAAGTGTGTATATGTGTTGTGCGTGTGCCCATGTTTATAGTACGGTACTATGTATTATAATCAGTTTAATTATTATTGTAAAGTAAATAATTTTGGGTGATCAGAGTTACAGACATGAGTGTGTGAAAGTTATATTGAATTGACCAAGTATTATACAAAATTTTAATTTAAGGTGACTGTAGATGTTCAATTTAGAAATATGGCAGCGTTCAGCAGAATCAAATCTACATAAAATTGTGTTAATGGTATCTAAGCATTGTATAAGTCAGAAGATTTATACTACGTATACAGTATATAGAGAGTAGTGTTAGCGCCTATATAAAGTTGTGTAGGCAACACTTCCTACACTGGCGTTCGTCTAGTTGCATCCCAACTTATGAAGTCAACAGTGTGGTAGCTATTTTTTGTTTAAAGGCTAAAAATCTCTCGGTCATCATCACCTTAAATTAAAGACCCCTAACCCTCGAATACTCTAATAGCGTCAGAATCGGAAGAGAACAAGAGTTGGTTAAGAGAGACCTGATAAGAAAAACGAGAGGGTTCTAACCCAAATATACGTGGAAAAAGGTGACCCAGCTAGTATCCCTCGAGAATTGACAACCCCCTACTCACTACAGTGAGCCCCTTAGGGCTTTAGAGTGTGATATTTTTGTCAATAGGGATCTTGATTTCAAGTTATTTATTTTCTTAGTAATCGGGAAGGAATTCAAATTATAAATATATATGTTCTAGTTACATTTTGAATCGCAGTGTAGCTTAGGTGATTGTGGAAACCCCTCCCCCTTCAAAAATGGAAAAGTAGCAATTATACAGAATCATTCCGAAGTGAAAACAAATTGTTTAAAAAAAAACCCCAAAATTAAAAAAAAAAATTCAACAATAATTTTGCTCAGAGCCATTTTAATTATATTATTAGTCGACTATTGCGAGGACTTCTGGTTAAATCTTAGAATTAGATTAGGTTTTATTACTCGTTGAATATAACCGTCAATATGTTAGCAGTATGAAACATCGTCTTATATAGGGCCTAGACGAATCTATAAGAACTCATTTTGAAACTTGTGGTCGCCATTATCAATTTTAAGAACGGATTAAATTTAATTTCATCTTTTATCCTGATATTCTTATATACACATCTTCAAACCGTAAAAGAGAGCTAATATAAACTCATATAAGGCCTAGATAAAAAGTAAATACTAAAACGATCGCCATTTTGAAACTAAAACTTTTAATTTTGAATAAAAATTATATTTAATTAATAATAAAATAGAGCTTACTTTTGAATAGTGTAATTCAAATAGTGTTACAAATTCAAATTTGAATAGTGAATTCCGGCTGTAATAGCTATCGTTTTTTATTTTGAAATAAAATATCTTTTTTTTTTGTCTTAGATAACGCCAATGCATATCATTAGATGGAGATTTAAAAGCTGTACAAAATGAGCTATTTTAAAAGTTTTGCAACATAAAAACAATATTTTAAAAAACTACTTATTGAAATTTAAAACATGGCTGCCTTTTCAAATGTACTGGCCTAATTTTCTTGTTAACAAGCATCCCAGTGGTTTGAAAACTAGTACGTAATTTTTAGACAAATTGGATTTGGACGTTTACTAACACACACATATACAGCGAGCCAAAATGATTGTCCTACGTCAATGGACTCGCTCCGTCAGGGGTTCACTGATAGTGATGTGGATGTGACAATCCCGAGTTACCCAGGATGGATCTACAACTGTTTCATCTAGTCTGAGTTTAGATCACTCTCTTTCGTCCTATCCATTAGGTCTTGACCAACTTTTGTTCTCTTCCGATCATGATGCTATTGGAGTATTCGAGGGGTATGGGTGTATATTTTTTAAAGGCTGTAATGATTGCGAGTTTTTGCTACGACAATATCTGTAATTATTACTAAAGGTTAATTATTGATGTTTCGTAGCGTACACTTATTATCGCTTCGTTGAGTGAAAATTCGATATCTCGATTTTCGACATTTTTATGCCCTACGTATTTTTTGGTCATTTTAGTCATATTGGCTTTTTGTCTGTTTTTGTTTTTTAAGGCGTTGATGACTGCTAGATTTCCTATATCAATATCTGGAATTATTAGTAAAGAAAGTTTATTATTTATTCCGTAGCGAAATATAATTATTATTAGGCCTACTTTATGGAGGGAAAATACGATATCGCTTTTCCAGGGCTTTGAAGTGGTACGAATATTCTGACCATTTTTAGTTATAATCCCTTTTAATCTTGTTCTTTTCTTTTTCTTCTTTTTTAAGACGATGATGATAACCGAGGGGTTTTCCACCTTTAAACAAGGGGTTGGGTGACTCATGGTAGGGTATAGGATGTCAGGATTCCACGATGTTTACTAGACTTTCTATATTTCAAAATCACTTATACACATTCAATAACCCCCTCCCCCCGGATATAAAATTTCAAAAATTTCACTATACGTATGTTCTGGAGTGGAAAGTTACTGTAGGTAAATAACACATCGACAGATGGATGAAATTTTAGCGCCATCTTGAAACTTTCTACCTACTGTAGTGGGAAAATATAATAAATAGGAAACTTTTTTATTATAATACATTTTTCGGACATTTGCATCATTTGTGTGTTAAAAATCAAAACACGACGTTTCGGGAATAAGAATCAATACCCGTTATCAATTCCTTTCACTTGTTGCTGTATCTTTGATACAACAACACGTATTTGACGTTAGTGTGTGTTATCGTGGTTGTGTTTTTTGACTTCTCAGTTTTAGCTCTGAGATGCATGCTAAGATATTAAGGTTGGTGGTATTCTTATTTAATTTTACTTCTTACATAGGCTTAGTTTCTAGTTTCATGTTTCTTTAGTTTTTAGTCACTTGATAACGGCAAATTCTTATTCCCGAAACGTCGTGTTTTGATTTTTAACACACAAATGATGGCAAATGTTCGAAAAATGTATAATAATAAAATTGAACTTCCATATTAACAAATAACTTCAAACAGAGAAATAGGAAACTATTGAAAAACTACGATTAAGAAATAAAAGGGAAAATATTTAATAAATTTAAAAACGAAATTTAAATGGAATTTTAAGAGTTTTCTATTTTAAGCAGACTGTATCCATGAGATATTTTGAGTTCATTATATTCATTCCTTTATAGTCGTGTTGATGATGGAATACTGTAGAAAAGTAAAAACAGTCAACAATCGTAGGCTATATTTTCGTCTACCTGTTTTTTTAAATTTACAGTATATTCTGGGATCAGCACAAAATTTCGAGTACGAATTCACTACTCGTATTCGTCTCTTGATGTAATGTGCCTCAAATTGGGGTAGATCCAATAAAAGTAATTTTGATTCTATCATGAAGATTCAAAAACAATTTATTACAATAATTTTGAAAATGATTAGAATTGAACACACGAAATTATAATTTTTATCTCTTAGATATTTGTTTGTGTTCAGTTTTAAATTATTATTTTTTTATTAATAGAGCTGGACCTTGGTGCAGTAGAACGGCAGGGTATGTTACAATACTTTCTACTCTCTAATCTTTCCTTTTCTCCGCTCCAGAATATTTATTACCTAAGACATTAAAGAAAAATTTCATTTAATGGTTCTTCTCACGCGAGGATATTGAACAATTTATATGATTGCAAACTTTATCTTTGTAATGTATTTTATTTTTTGATGTGTTACTACTTTATTAGTTTTTTGTAATTATTTGATTTATCATTTCAACTTTTTATTATATTTTTTAAATATTGTCTCTATATGCCATCGTCAACATTACAGTATCTGTGAAAAGTTTCTTTTTATAATTTATATATATATATATATATATATATATATATGTATGTATTTTTAGTGTAGTGATAGTTTATTCTTCATTTAATTTCTTTATTGTTTATTTTATACAAATTAAATTGATTTTCCAAAGAAGAGAGTTTAATGAATTTGTAAATTGTATAAGGGGATTTGTAAAGGTGTGATTGTTTTCAATAAATCTACTGTAAATGTTAAATTATAGAAATCTACTTGCCTTGTAAGTAGGAAATACAATGTGCTTACACCTGTGTAGGAAGAATAGCATATTCTACAAATAGAAGGAGCACAGTCGTATTATTTTCAAGAATTCACACAATCATACGCAAAGATTTGATTAATGTCTCATTTTGTCATGAACAGTTCTGTGATGGGGTGAGACAAAAATCGATTTTGAGTTTTTCATAGAAATATCCGTTTTGTAGCTCCTGGAATTATATTATTTCCCTCAAGTCCAAAAGAGTTGTAGGCTAATTGAAATATCACTGTAGTCCATGCCGTATGCTCAACGATTTTTATTATATCAATCCGTGAGGATTTTGGCAGTATCAGGAAGCTTTTTTTCTTTTAAAAATTTTTCATGGCTTAGTTTGTGAGTAAAACATTTTTAATCAAAGTTGGCTTTTAACTATTTTGATAGAATTTCTCTGAAATTTGAAATTTCCTCCCCCAAACAGTGAAATCAAAACTAGTAGTCGCTATTTTCCAAAAAAAATCGTTTCTAGAGTTATCGGTTCTGATATAAAAGACATAATTACTCAAAATACTCTAGATTTCCAGTAGAAGTCAGTACTATGTTTTTGTACTATTTATTTTTTAACTGTAATTCTTTTAATTTCGATTTGACACACTTGTCTGAGTTATTTCAACCAAAATTTGAATGAAATTGGGAGAGTTGGTATAGTTTTGTAAAACGACTTCATGGACAATTTTCGTTTTTTCTTCTAATAGCTCCCGTACCGGGATTTGTGGGTAGATAGCGACCAATATGCTTAGTTTGGTTGCATGGTTAAACTGTTCCCAAGGAATCAATACTAAAGAACATCATTTGTAAATCCAACTTACAAGAAAGCCTAATTTGTTTATCGCTCTAAGGGTTTTACTGACTCTGCCGGTATCAATAGTTCCTGGGGAGAGGAGCTAAAGTTGATGAAGACATACCTCAGGTCTTCTATGATACAAGAATGACTGGTGGAACTGGCAACCATATCAATCCAACAGGAATTAACACGTCGACCTTAATGAACTAGTTCCTACATTTTCGAAGCTTAAAACTAGAAAAAAGAAATAAATTCTTTAGTCTCTTGAAGATCCAGTACTCTGTTAGTTTTTACTTATTTATATTTTTAAACGTCCCATGTACTTACGACGTACATTTGTTGCTATATAGATGTTATAAATAACTATTAAGTGACTTAATTGTGCTTTTTAATTTAATTTAACTTTTGAAAATATGTGGGTCACTTGTATTTCAAATTCGTAAAAAAGTGTATACGTAATACATTGAAAGTCAAAAGCTTCATTAATATGAATTTTAACTATTGTAGATTTATAGTTATACGTGTCAACCATTGTTGGTGACGGGGACGCATAAAGATATTTCGCCTAGGGCGTCACATTACCTTGCAAAGTGTGGTTTTGCAAAGTGTGGTAGTATGTATATTTAACCAAATTATCTCCGCCATTAATTTCAATTATTATCTAAATTTAAAAAACATCGAAAACTGCACAACTCAAGTTGCAATGCTTCCCTTACAAAAGTCATCTACCATCGAACAGACTATATTGAAGAGATTGTTATGAATTGTCTCCAGAGGGTGGTTTACGTTTACACCCCTAAAACAATATGCACGCCAGCACGCCTACTCAAATTTCAATTATATTACTACTTCCCCTACAAGACAAGCCTGTTTAGGGATGATCTCATTAAGAGTGCCACAAATAAAATCAAACTGTAGGGGTGTTGATGAGCTGGCTTTTATTATTTCTGTTTTAATTAAATCAGGCATTGCCGAGATGATAGATTTGTATTGATCCCGTTTTGTTCGTTGTACTTTGGGCTTATTTTCTAATTCTATACTTTGAGTTTTATTTTAATGTTGGTGGTGTGGAGATTTCCGATGATTTATTACTTTCCCGTTTTAAACGGGGTTTTTAGTTACGAAGTATAGGGGTAGTTTCATGGTTTCAAGAAACTGAAAAAGTGTTTTTAACATATTTTGTCGTCTGTATGTAAACACGAAAGCGGCCACAAAATTAAGATAAGAATTGAAATTTGGTATAGAGGACTGTAGTCTGCCCTATTGAAATTCTGAAATTTTGTTCATATCTCAACTGTTATTTCACTTATATCAAACTAAATTAGATCAAAATGTGGAGAATTCAATTCTGCGTGTATTGGTACCAACCCCACACCCCTATGATAACAAATAGCTTATTTCTTGTCAGAAATTTAATTTCGAAATTTGAATATGTGGTATTCGTATAGTTACGTGATTCGGCAGAGTTACGTCACAGATACGAGCGTAGCGAGTGAAGACTCCTTCACCTATGTTCATCTTCGAGGTCCGCCAGGGTCGAAGCACTGACACGAGCGAAGCGAGTGGCGGCTTTTTAAATTATACAATCTACGATGCCCGTTAGGGCCTATTCGATGACAATATAGGTTCAGTAATCCTGTACAACAACAAGTAGAAATCTGATTGTATTACATTGATAATGGCGCTGGGTAAGCACCATGATGGCTCCCATTGTATTTAATTAAATAATTCTCTGTAATCCGCCAGTAAAGATATTTCTGAAACCGTTGAATTGTGTTAATTTATTCTTGCGGCTTATGATTAATAATAAATCTGCTTGATGGTTTTTCATAGTTAGTTGGTCAGCACTTCGAGTTTCCATCACCGTAATTTTAGCTTTCAAGACCAGGTTTGTTACTAATCGTGGCTCTCCCACTTTACTCACGATGCTGACTCAACACAACAATTGTTGTTAAACTCTCAATGAGAACTTCTCACATAAGGTGTGAGCTTTAGCCACTAGAAGGAATAAATCAATAAAAACAGCCTCCACTCATGATGGGTAGCTAACTGTTGTATAAAACAAATCTTGATATTTAAATTTCCCCTCCTCACATTACTCGTGTAGGTGTCACCACATAAGCAGGTTATATTTTAAAGAAAACAGGGATAAACAATTTACAATTTACAGTTGGTAGGGATCTATTGGTAGATCACGGGTCTTATGCAGTAGAGTAAGTTTGTTTAAAACAGTTCTAACGCAGATTTTTTTTTTAACCTACAAATTGTGTATCTGTATCTCGCTTGTGTCAGTGTCTCTGTCTTGAATCTGTACATATGTAAAATAGCATGCACTTGCTACCCTTGTATTGGTCCCTTGGCTTTGTCTGATCTTGTAACCGAACATCACGTTAGGGTTTGAAATTAAATTTTTAACAACTTCACTATTTGTCATTGTAGAGAGGTGGGGTTGGTATCATCACATGCAGAATTGAAATTTGTCAATTTTTAACTAATTTAGTGTGTTATAAGTTGAATAACAAAAGAGGTGTGAAACAAACTGTTTAAAATTTTAACATACCCCCAGTGTGTTTTAACAAATAAAGAAAGGAAGCTATTCGCAACTGCAATCTCTAGCGAAATGATTCTATAACTAGAATAAGATAAAAACTTCATTTAAACATATGTCCAAAAACCTATTAGTGAGTTACAGCTAACGAAAGATTTAGCCCGGATTTCTTATTTACCGGTAATAGCTTATTATTAAAGTTCACAGGGCATAAATTACGGTCCCAGAAGTTTTGAGAAAATTATTCTTGCTTTAATATATTTAAAATAAAAGATATTCAACATTAAACATTTTAAACGTCCGCAATTTTAAAAACGTAGAAAATAAAGTCTTGGTTTTCTGGTGTATTGAAAACACAAATAGGTCGACAGTCGGCAAATAAATCATTTCCAAACCTATGTTTATATGAACTTATTATCCTATTTTTAGCAAATGGAATTGTTTCCCAAGAGATTGTCTTGCAGTTCTGAATCACACTGTGTGTATATCAAAACCAATGAAAACGTTTATATAAATATATTTCCTAAAATGGCTAGTTTTCTATCTAGCCATCTTGTTTTAACAACAACTAAATCATATATTTTTAACTTTAAATGATATGCAGTTGAAATTTTGCAAGCTACTTAGTGTTATAAAGACCCAAATTTGAGAAAAATAATCAACAGATTTTCTTTATTTATTTCAAAATGGTAGCTATTTAAATTTTTTAACATCGAATATATCGAAATCCGTTAATTTTACAAAGTACTACAAGTGACAAAATATTTTCGTTTTAACGACAAACAAAATTCTTTTTTTTTTTATTCTTTCTCTAGCTTAAAAAAGGTAAAAAACGGAAAACATTAATTCTTGGTAATTGTCTAAAACACCGACGATTAGCCTAGAACCAAATATTTAGTTTGAATTTTGCTAGACATTACAAATTTTCAAATTAAAATAACAGTATGTCTTCACAAAAAGGTAATAAGAACATTTTTTTAGAACTTTTTGTCCTCACTACAATGGAGTAGCGTCATCTGACTTTATGACATGTTTGATACCAATCCCTAAACATTATTGCATTGAATATTTGTGTATTGTTATAAGTTACGGACCCCTCTTTTTGTATCTAATTAATTTAAACAGCAATTAATTAATATAATAGCGAAATTTTAGTAAATATATAATAACCTAACGTAATCCATTTGTGGTGATTCTTGCTACCACAAATCTCATCTACATCTTTGTTTATGTTAAATATTCAAATAATCATAAGAAATTATTCAGTTTAAAACCAACATAAGTTAATAAATCAGCAAAATAACAACACAAACCGCTATTAAATACAAAGAATGATTCTCGTAAGAGTGTTGCAGTAGCACTGACCTCGTAGTGGCGCGGTCGAGATCGAATGAATGATCGAACTGGAAAGGATTGCAGTGGGACGAACGAAAGTCGCAGTTATGTTAGTTTTGTTTATTATGGTAGAAAAACATTCGCAAAATGATGTTTAGAGTTTTGAACTTTAAAAGGGGGGAGGGGTCCGTATAGTACACAAGTTCCTTGTATTGTAATTATAACAGCTAACTGTATGTTTAAATAATAACAACCAATGGTAATTAAAAAGTCAACAAATTGAACCTGTGCTCTACATGTTCTACCGGGTGTTCAAAAAGTCTGGAAACCCTTAATATTTATTTTATTAATAAACCGCAGAGCAAAGAAACTCTAGGATTAGGTCTACGTCCTCACTGTACTTACCGTCTTTTTTCACTTTGGGCGGACGTCCTGTGGAGGAAGTCTAAAAAATCTTAAATGTAAGCATAGGTCGAATTATACCTCATTTTAAAGGTCTTTGTTAGAGGAACACATTGCCGCAATCCCGACTGAAAAAGGACCATTCGTTTGGAAATGGCAGCCTTTTACAATTTGTTAACTTTACTTTGCGAAGATCAAGAGGCAGAAGTGAATACTCAACCGTGTTGGTTATGTTAGTGTTATAGCTATGAGAATTTCATAGCTGAAGTGTGGAGGGATAGGAAATATCAGTAGTGGTCGATTTAATTGTTTAAAAACGTTAGGAGTGCACAGATGTAATTGGGGACAATTATCATTATTAATAAAATTGAACAGACAGTATGTCAGTTGTTTATGTTTAAATTACTTACTTTGCAAGACAATAATTATAAAAAAATAAACAAACCTTGGAAGGTATTACAGAAGGTGCTCGAAGTGGTGTCCTTGTGTAGCTGATTGGTCGCATTGGTTGCTGATTTTGGCCGTCCGGATCTTGACCGATCTGTTACAGAACCGCGCTGTACGGTCTTCAACACTGTTGATTTTTGAATAGGTGGTCAATTGGGGCAAGTTTCATTGAACAAGCGGCTTACCTCCTCATATGAACGAGTTCTATCCCCATAACCCCTCATCATCAGAATGGTTATTTGCTGTCTCACTAAGTGACATTGTAATCTAAACTAAAGCTTACTAAAAATTTGCCATTGAATTAGCATTAAAATCAAACAAACTTTAAGAGGCTGCCATTTCCAAACGAATGGTCATTTTTCAGTCGGGATTGCGGCAATGTGTTTCTCTAACAAAGACCTATAAAATGAGGTATAATTCGACCTATGCTTTCATTTAAGATTTTTTAGACTTCCTCCATAGGACGTCCGCCCAAAGCGAAAAAAGACGGTTAAAATGAGCAAAACGTCGGTAACTACAGTGAGGACGTAATCCTAGAGTTTCATTGTTCTGCGTTTATTAATAAAATTAATATTAAGGGGTTTCCAGACTTTTTGAACACCCGGTATAGTGTCATTTCAAGTAAATTATTAGCAATATTTCACTACATAACTACATATTAGGTAGGTAATCATAACTATCAATTGCCTAACTCAGTTATGCATCTAATGTATGGTCTTAGGCCTACATGTTGGAATATCTTGGAAGCTAGACAACTGTATCAGGAAAACTTTCCAAATCGAGTATTGTCTTGTCACACATTTATTTCAGCTATTCATCTACGGCTCGGAGAGACAGGACGCAATAAATCAGAACGAGAACGTTTAATAACACCTAAATTCGAGGATGAAATATCTAACAACCCCGAAAAAAGTAGGTATAGAGCAGCCTTACAGTATATTGCTAGTAATGTAACAATTTGGAATTTATTGTTTGAGCAGGAACTTCACTCTTGTAACCTTCAGTGAATTCAAGCGGTCGAAAAAGGGCGGGTAAACAAAACAACCAACAGAAATCCTCCCCCCCCCCATATCATGTTTAGCTGCACGCCGACGTTCAGCAGTTTTTCCGCTTATGGATATTCAATTTATCAATTGAAGGGAGAATCGACCCCTGACAAAATCTTATTAACCATTTCATTTTATATATTACTGATTTTATAAAATCACAAAGTCTGTTTTAATTGTAACAGAGTGTACTTGAGTTTGGTTGCTAGGATCAGATGTCACACCCTGCTCGGGGTTACCATGGCAACGCGAGCTTTACTCTACCTTGTTCACTTCACTAGTTCAATTTTGTCAATCACTGCGACCTCTGGTATACAATATTTCAAGTAATAATTGTATATTATTTGTTTACGCGTACTTTGCATATATAAAGTATTTGGATGCTAAAAAACGTATAGACTGATATACGTATTGGAATTATCTGAAAAGTGTTTTTGGTTATTTCACTTTCTACTACTGTATTTACTTAGTACAAAGAAGAAAGTTATGTAATGGGTCAAAAATTTTATGTCGAGTTTACCCGTTTTGATAATTCCTGAACTAAAAAAAAAAAAAAATTGATTTTGTAAATGACATTTGTTTTCTTGTTGTTTAATGGTGAAAAACCTCTTGGTCATCGTTTTATAAACCTCTGGTGTGTCTCACTTATCATTTCTCACTTATACAAATTCTAAATTACTCACAGATGAGCTAGAAACTTGAAATTTGGCAAACATATAGTTAATTTTTTTAAAATTTTTAACTCTGATAAAAATTTAAATTGGCGGACACAACTTTAAAGTTGGTGTAGACTTTTTTGGAGGTCTATATTGTGGCTAAACGGTAAGACCTATCAAAAAACCAGATTGCACCAGCAGTTACGGATCTACAAGTTTGTTTCTACAACGTTTTCGTATCCCCTTAAAGTTATAGGCCTACCTTAAATAGAGCTACATTTTTTGATTATAGAAAAATAAATCCACCATGGATTTAAACAGAACGTATTTGCCACCTTCTAATAAATATAGTTTCGGAGATTATTAGTCAACTAGCTAAAATTTATGGTTTTTTTTTCAGGGTTCATTTTTACTACGTAGCCTACTAATTTAATTTTTTTTTTAATTTTAGAAGAATTGACCAATTTCATTTTTGATATTTAACAGGTATTCTGAAACAGGCGTATGTGGTTTTGTATTCATTGTTAGTCTGATAGATCGGGTGTACTTTACGCTAGTACACCATTTCAGTGGTTGGCTTTCTATAGTGAGGTCGAGCTAGGCAATCCCGAGGTATCCTAGCTGTATCTACAAGTTTTCCTTATTTAGTCTTGGGTTAGATCTCTCTCTTTCATCATCAGTCTTTTATATGGCCAATTCTTGTTCTTTTCTTCCTTTTTTTATTAGGCGACGATAACCGAATGGTCTTTCACCTTTAATCAGGAAATTAACTCTGGTACAAATTGGAGAGAGAGACTTGAATGAGTTTTAGAGCAAAATATTACAAAACAAAAATGAACTCAATTTGAAATACAGCTAATGAGTAGGTCAGAAATCGTCGAAGAACGGGGTTTGGATAGCTATATTTTTAATAGACTCTTTGAAGGGGAACGTGCCAAATTTGAGAATAAACATATATACAAACTTTGAGTTTTGTACAGAGAGTACAGTAAGTAGGGTGCCATTCTTTGGGAGGCGATTCTAAACTTCAAAATGAAGAAAAAATGTTCTTAAACATATGTCCTAAGAAACTTAGTTTTCCGTTTACCGTCTGTATTTTTGTTTCAAAAATACGATATAACTTCAGAAGGGATTCAGAAACGAAATTTTGCAAAATGTTTTATATTATTAGTTTGCATTTTCACATCAACTTCATATTAAGGTTTGATTACATGCGTAGTGTTAAATTCAATTTATGACTAATTCATAAAAGTATGATTAGACCTATAAAACACTAAAAACTACTTGACATTTAGTGCGAAGGATACTTCTCGAACCAGACAGTTTCGGTTTGTTTATTTCAGCGTAACTTTTCGTTTTAGATAAACACATAAAATAATTTCCCAATATACCCTCTACCGCTCAAACGTCTAAACTACTGTAGTTGTCATGTCTTTCACTTCTTTCTTGGTTGTAGCTATAGTTGCGTCACACGAAATATAATTTTTTGAATCTTTGTTCTTCATCTTGCTTATGGGGTCTCTCTTGACCAACCTATGTACTTTTCTAACTCTAATGCTATTAGAGTATTCGATGGCTAGCATTCTTTATTTTATATTGTTTTCTTCCTTTTTTTTATAAGGCGATGATGAGCGACAAGTTTTCGCCTTTAAAGAAAAATAACAAAATAGTACTAAAATAAAAACTCGAAATTTTTGTTTATATAGATAAAAATCGCTGTTCTCATTACTGTCACCACTCTAAACAAATAAATGGCACTAACTTTTAAAAAAATCGACCAGTAAATAAAGTCGTAATTCAAGACACCAGTCCTATTTTAAATGTAATCACTACAATATGCTACATATTTTCTACGCAGACTGTACTAGACTGTACAAGAATGTCAAGTTATTAATAAAAATAAGACATAACATAAGACTGTAGCCATGCGCTGGCCACCCATTGGGCGGGCAATGAATTTATCAAACCCATTGGCCAGCCATCTTTTGTCACTTTCTTCTTTCAGGGTGATATTTTATCAAATAGAATTTGTTGGTCTAGTATTTGTTGTGAGAACACGTGTTAGTCGTCAACTTGGAGTGAAATTTGAGATTTTGCCTGCAATAGATTTTAAGATTTAGGTTGTTGTTTTTTTTTTTTTACATTTTATCTGTAGGCTTACGTATTGTGGTATTTTAAATACGATTTTGAGATTTGTATTAGAAAATCTAATTTACTAAATTAAGGAGGTTAGAATTTTCATCCAATGCAAAACTAAGCTTTTAATAAAGTAAACAGTGCAAAAACATTGCGTAACTTTGTAACTCACTTATGCAAATAAAAAGCAAACAAAACTATTCCTCACCAAAAATTTCAGTTCGGTAGTTTTCAATCAGATTGAAAATGGAGAATCTTGCATCACTTGTGTATTAATACTCGTTTAAAATCGCGCTTTGAATGACAATATTCAAGGTACGTTTTTACCAGTTATTCCTAAACCGTAATATTTTGACCACGTGTTTGATTCATTAATCTTTACATTTCAGTAGAATTTGAACGAAATCGGTTCACGCGATTTTGAGTTACTACGTCTTTTATAAGAGTTCCATGACAATTTATTTGTTTTTACCGTTAACCCGCATTTTTTTTGGAGAGATGATGATCATTGTGTTTTGTTTGGGCACTTGGGGGCTACTTATTAACGAAATTTTATCAAAATCAGTGTTACCTTTTTTGTCTTATGCCAGAACCCCCATATTTTCTGTAATCGAGAAAATTAAAAATCGAGATATGGTCAAAATATCTCACATGCCAAATTTGATTAAAATCGTTCCATACGTTTGAGCTGTACATCACTGTATAGATGACTATACCAGAGAGACAGACATCTCAATATCACTATTTTCCCCTCAAAGGACTACACTACTGATATTTCCGGGGAAAAAACTCGACTCCATTTTTTCTACTCATCGCATAACGTTGGATATACGGCGTAAACAGAAGGAAGTAAATAATTAATAAAAACTAACTATGAATTCCATTTTAGCTTAAAAACATCGCCAGAAGTAGGCCCTAATATTGAAAATTTGATAAAAATCTACTGAAAAACAGTAATAAATTCAATAATATACAGGGTGATTCAGGAAGAAACGGATAAATTTTCAGGACGTGTTCTACTAGTGAAATAAAGACAAAATGTCATATATACGTAGGTTTTTTTTTTTTTTTTTTTTTTTTTTTTTTTTTTTTTTTTTTTTTTTTTTTTTTTTTTTTTTTTTTTTACAAAATACCGTTGGATGTAGGAAATATATTTTGAACTCAAATGTTGTGTACATATTTATTTGGTATAACATCTTTTAACCATGTATAAAAAACCAAAACGTTCATTAATCTATTTTAAAAATGGGGGTAGTTTAAAATTTGTAATGACAAATAGCCTATCTCGAAAACCGCTAACTTTACAAAATATTTTCAAGAACAAAAAATTCCTTTTTTTAATGACAAACACATGCAAGGAGAATTTTTCCCCAGTGGATTGACGTAAAATAAAGTACGGCCAATACGTAGAAAGAAAGAAAACTCTTACCCTTTCCACTACCAGAAGGTGCAAAACCTATTACATAGAAATTTACCGATATGATTAAATGTTTGCCGTTTGCTTGAAGACAACGATTATAAGGTCAAATTCATTTTATTTATCTGACGAAGAGACGTTTACAATAAATGGGATTTTTAGCTCCAGAAATTCTCATGTGTGGAGTGAAGAAAATCCAAATTTCACAATCGAAATTTCATTCCAACATTTTTACACGTTGGTGTGGAATTATTTGTGACCATTCATTTTTAATGACAATTTTACGGGTGTTGTGGCATTCTTTCTTGTGTCATAGTCGACCTGATTAACTCTCCAGGGGTCAGTAAAACCCTTGGAGCGATAAACCAATTAGGGTTAAGAACTTTAGTCTTGATTTCTTAGGAACTCTACTTGAAACAGTTTATAGTTCACTACACATCTCGGTAGCATCGTACGTGATTGGTTTGTCCTCTAAGGTGTAAATATGCTACAGAAATCCAATGGATGCAATCTCCTTCATTCAATGAATTACGCTCTACATTAAAGCTAAACTAATAGCCTAGATCTCTAAAGCTGAAGGTATTTCACAAAGTAATTGTTTATTTCCCTATATACAGTAAACATTTTTTTTTCGTTTTCTGTAGTTAATTGAACAGTTTCAGGACTCTTTCTAACAATCTGCCAAATGTAATTTACAATTCCAACAACAATGCGAACGTTATCAACAAATGATTTATGAATATAAATTAAATTTAAAAATATTTCAGTTTTTAAAAAATTGTCCATTTTTATCGGCTTTTTATTTATTCTCCTTTTATAATTAGTTTTAGAAAAGTGTTTCTATTATTTAAATTAAAAAATGCTACATTTAAGCATCAATTTTCAGGTATAATAAAAAATAAAATAAAATCTCATACAAGTAAAAATTAAGACGAAATAAAATATAAATTGTTAAAAAATTTTACTTATAATGTTTTATACTATTGAGGCCTACTGTTCATTATTTAAGTTTATTATTTTAATTGATATTATTTAATGCAAAAAAAACGTAGAAAATTTGGCCTACTGAAAAATCTATTTTTTTAGACGTGTAAATATTATATAAATACTTATAAAAAAACTACTTTTCGTCATACTGCTTAAGAAACAGCTGTTTTCAATACATGCATTGAGATGCTAAAGTTGTTCTTTTTAGTCCTAGGACCTAAAAACATCAGCTGAGGTCGAGGTAATCAGTTACTTTGCTTATACGAATTAATTAACGATTGTAAAGCGTCTATAAAAACGACCGATACTCTCGATTGTAAATAACCGTTAATAACAGCTGTTACCATCGAGTTGAAGGCAAATAGGTTATAACATTTTAGTTTTTGTGAAATTGTTTTTTTTTTATATTATTTGCAGTATAACGAAAAATATAGTTTTTCACTTGGACCAAAAGAAGCTTTTCGATCCTCGCTCATTTTACGAGGTTAAACTTGAGTTTGTATTGAAAAGCTTCACTTTTGGTCCTAGTTGAAATATACTGTTAGACCAATGTAAATAATTTGACAGTTTGTTTTTCCCTTATTCTTTTTGGTGTATTCAACACAACCAACGAATTCTGCTAGTCTAATTGTTACAAAGCAATCAACCGTCCTAAATTTGAGGTTTCTGAGATTTGGGTTCAATTCAGAAGCACAATTTAACAGAACTGGAAATTTTTTATTCGGTTTGCTGGGACAATATCCGCCGGTGTTGGGGCGCGACTTTCCGCCCAGCGTTTTGACATAAAACAACGCCTTAGCGACTGTTGGACCAGAAAAATAAGTACTTGTGTAAATTATAGGTTTGGCGTTGCGCCGCCCCAAGCTGGTGGCCCCTTTAGGCGGTCGCCTAGTTCGTAGCGCCGGCCCTGGTAAAATTTAACTTCCGGTTACAGAAAGGAGGAAACATTATTTGGTCAAATGCCGATACAATATATTATTTGTAAACGTGACTTATAAAATCGTTTCTTCCAACAGAATCAGGTTTCACAATAGAGAACTTCGTGGTTTAGTTTTATTTATATCTATTACTATTCAGTTTTATAGATACTTCCTTCTTTGTGTATATCACTTCAGTTCGTCTTCTTACACCAGGGAGAGGAGTTACCGAAACGAAAATTTATTCTTATATTTAGTTTAATTTTTTCAAATTTGCATGAACACGTAAATTCGTTTCAGAGGGGGGGGATTTTTATTTATGACTTTGAACGCCGCCATTTCAGCGCGTGAAGCCCTTATTAGTGTGAATAAGGGCTTGGCAATCTCAAGGACCTAACTGAATTTACACTTTTTTACATTTATTCTTGGAGTAGATCCCTCTCTGCTGAAACTTCTTATAACACACTTTAGTGAGTACGGAGCTAGTAGTATGGTAAATGCTAGCTGAATCTACAGCTTTTTACGTTTATTCTTGTATTAAATTCCTATCTTTCATCTTTCCTATGAAGTCTTTCTTAACCAACTCTTGTTCCTTTCCGACCCTGACTATATTAGACGGCTAGGAATCTATTTTATATTTTTTGTCTTCCTCCTTTTTTATAAAGAGATAATGTCCGAAATGTTTTTTTCGTTTTTAAACAACAAGGGATGGAGGAATCAACGCGTTACGTTAACCCTGGATGCGGAAGACGCATTAGGGCGTTTTTAAAACGACAACGTTGAATTTTTAAACATTTCAAAATATCAATGTATCAAGTGTTTGTTTATTTAAAATGTTATAAAATTTGGTAAACTGCCTGACTAGATGAGATATGGCCTATTTGAACTCTACTGCACCGTTGTATTGTTGTTGTAAGACTTTTCTTATTGGATTAGACATATAGGCCTATATTTATCTTGTATTGTATTTACTTTGTCACATATATGAATTGTAGAGTAAGTAATGCGACGAAAATCATTGTCTAATTTTTTTTTTAATGGATTTATAACTCGATAATGTGATGTCTGTTCAGTGCTCTGCAACCGAAATGAATGGATCGATTTTAATCAAATATCGTATGTTGTGGTCATATCTCTGGACGATTTATCGTTAACTCAAAATTTGGCGGTAAATTTAACAAAAACACAAAATCGTTTTTTTCTAAAAATCGACTCTAACGATTTTGATCAAATTTTTCTAACATGTAAACCCTAAGTACTCAAACAAAACGTATTGGTCGTTATCTCTCCTAAAATACAGGTTCATTAGTTATCGGTAAAAGTTTTAAAACCGGCTATCTAAAGAACGTAAAAGATTAACATTAACACTTCTAACTTGATTCACAATATGGAGATTAAATCGTAAGTAAAAACAAATAAAAGGGTCAAGCGTGTGGTAAAGCCATACAGGTTATTTTTATAAAGTCGAATTCTTTGAAGCGACAATTTAAATTGTACTGACAAAGATGCGCGTGAAATTATGTAAGTCCTTGGCTTTACCAATAAAGACCCTAATAAAGACAAATCAGTGAAATGCGATCCATCTTTTATTAGCCATTGAATTGTTTGTCTCACAACTCACAAAAACTGCTATTGAAACTTATACGCTACTCATTTCTCAATGTATGGGTAAATTAAGTTGTATTCGTCATACAAACAATTATAATATAGGATTTCGCACTGGAATTTAATTTCAAAATCCAAATTTTTTTTCTGATTTGTAGGTTATGCCGTGTTTAAGTTAGATGGGGGGGGACATGATATCTAACACTATAAATTTGGACTAGCGCAAACATATGAATTTTTACGTCAAATAAACATACATATTTGTAATTAGAATAACTTCTAGTTTTATTTGATTCCCTGCATAATATTTCAAGTTTTTTTTTTTTTTCAACTGGATAGTTTTTGCCCTGTAACTACCCCAAGGTAATTTGTTCTGTTATTGGTATATTTTTTTCTTTTTGTGAAATAATACAAAAATATAAATAATTGTTAAGTTTGAAATACATATATAGGATTTATCGTCTTGTCTGTGTAGACTGGTTGGGACTTATATAGACAGACACGCGTGTGAAATAATTATAAAGGTCCTTTGTTTAACCTACGGATCCTAATTTAAAGGTTCAGGAATAATTGTGAAAAGAAAAAAAAATTAACCTTGGCACTATTTAAATATATAAATATTTTTTCAAAGGCAGTGTCCATTAGTCATTTTTTGGTTGGTTTTTATTTGAAAATCTTGAGGGACCTTAATCTGTATTTCTATTTCATGTTGTCTTGGGTTATGTCCCTCTCTTTCATCTTTATTATCAGGTTTCTCTTGGTCAACTCTTGTTCTTTTCAGACCTGACGCTATTAGAGTATTTGAGGGTTAGGTGTCTTAATTTTACTTTCCTTCATTTTTTATATAATCCGATGATAATCAAGAGGTTTTTTCCAGACAAAAGTTTTTATTTGAAACTGTGCTTTTTCTTACACAGTTTATTAAACTTTACACAATATTCAAAACCGCCTACATTATTATCTCGACAACCTTATCTTGTATAAACTAAGTTTAGTAAATCACTACAATAATTGGCCAGTTAAAGTAAGGTTAAGTAGTGTTATGCTAATTGGACAAAGTGTTGGATATCTGCCATAATCTCCGTGATTTGTTGCTTCAACATCTGTCCGTCACGTTTAGTTCTGAGATTGTAGATTTCAAAAACGTGTGTAGGATTCGCTAATCGTTTACCTGAAACCTCATTCAGGAATTTTTAATTTATAATTTTTTTAAAAATTTTGTAAGAGTTGGAAAATCATCAAAAGACAAAGGGAAACATCCGATCTAGATTCTTATTTACTAAATACCATCTTCTTTCCTGTTAGTACCCCCTATCGTGTGGGACAAGGATTCAGAATGGTTTTCCAAGTGTTATAATAAGCTTTTTCAACACAATTCATATGTTCTAGGTTTATCACTTGATAAAGAGAGTAGATCCACTCTCTCGAAACAAATTATCTTTAAATTGCCTTGTTCTGAATATTGTTTATTTTATAAAGATATTTTTGCCACTAAGTCATCACAACACCAATAGTAACAACTCAATATTGCACTATTCTGTGTCTTTTAAAAGTAGGTTAAGACTAAATGGTTGTGATTCCGTTATATATTATCCAATCCCCGAGAAAAACTCTTTATTGTATGCAGATATAATTGGGATTTATTAAAACATCAGCTGTTATTATTTTCATTATTATTTAGTTGTTGCCATAGCAACAAGTTTTCAAACAGGACTCTACTAGGTGGTAAATTTGTAGTAGTTTACAATTAATTAATTGATAGTTCTTTTATTTCCATCATGACTTTACCTTTACATACCATCGATTCATTATTATGATGAGTGTGAACGGTGTTTATCAGCCGGATAAACTAAGAAAGTTTCGTACTCTCAACGGTTTGAGGGACGGACCTTGCAATGTAGCCGGGCATAAAAAAGCTTGTTTGTACAGTTTCTTACAATTTAACCTGTCCTCTCTAATTGAGATGCGCAGTCGTCTCAGGGCCGGTTGGTGTAGTGGGGGAAACACTGAGTTCAGTCTTGCAGTGAGTTTTGTACTGTGCGTTTCGTAGTTATACGTGCATTTCAAAAACATTAGTTTGTTGTGTTGTGATGGAAGGTGAAAACGTCAGGAAGAAAGTTGGTGGTAGTAAAGTCCACCATAGTCAATTTCGCGAAATCATACTAAATGTTTATTGTTTTATGAAACAGGAAGCTGAGAACGGGGGAACGAATTAGAGCTTAAATACCATATTTAATGAAATCGAAATTACTACTAAAAAATTGAAAAACTAAACTTTTTGAAATTTTTTCTCCATTTTAAAATTTATATAATGATTTCCCTGGTTAACAAGTTTGTCTAATTGTTTGTAAATCTGAACCTAAGTACCAAATTTAAACAATGTTGAAAAATTAGTTTGTTTTTTATATAGACAGCAAATTTTAAATTTATGTATAGATTTTTTTTGGTTAGAAACTTTATCCAATTGTTTGAAAGACGTCAAACAGATTACAAGACGTTACAGCAACATGACAAACGTTGACAGAGGAATGGAGATGAGTCAATGTCTTAATCAGCAGTAGTTGTATTTATGAGATCACTTCTCCGCCCGCATGTAACTTCCCCTAACGCGCATAATTAAATTCCATGCTACACTTAGGACTGTAAATTTGAAACCACCGTGGCTGTTGGAGATATCACGAAGCCAGGAAGACCTTTAAGCGTAACCACCAACTGTGACCTCAAAGAAGCATTTATTCAAAACTTAGCTGAGATAAATCAACAAGTTGCAAATTCCGCGCAAAGCTTATTGCTTCTTCAGAAAAGAATGGCGGCCACTTCGAAACCCTGTATTAATAACCCTAAAAAGGTAAAGTTTGGTTTAATGCAAAGGTTTAAATTTCGTTTATCTTTTGTTCTATGTTATAAAATAAAGTCAATTAAAGTTTCAACTTATTTTTGTTTTGATAGACGCGGTATATTCAGCTGTTTGTTCAGCTTCGAACTGTTGGCTAACAATCTACCGCTTTTTATACGCCATCTTGAAATGTACCAAAGACAATTTCTGTCTGGGGACAAGGTGAACTAAACAATCCATCATGGATTTTCGTTCTGCTCCCGATATAATAACATACGGGGAATATAAGCCGACCTAGATCTCTGTAATGGCAAAAATGTGCTACGACAGACTGATAAATTATAGAATTATTTATTGAAGTGGTTAAGATATAGAGCCGGTATAATATAGCAGTTGTAGTCATACATTTTAAAAAATTGTGAAATCTTTATTTTAGCTTATAAGTTCTTCTCGTTATTACTTACCCAGTATACGAAGTATTGGGTAAGTTTGGTAATCGCAACAAATATTGATTTCCATTTTTTTACAAATCTTCACGTTTCATAGATAGAAAAAACCGAACAAAGATCTCTCAAAAATTACGTTTACTTGCGTTTCAAAGACAAAGTCACCGTCCTCAGTGATACATAAGCTACAATAACTAAACTATAACTTATTAGTTGTTAGAGTTATAGTTTAGTTATTGTAGCTCATGTATCACTGAAGATGGCGACTTTGTCGTTAAAACGCGTTTGATTAAGTAAACGTAATTTTTGTGAGATCTTGTGTTCGGGTTTTTTTTCCTATCTGATATTATCTCACAATTCAAGCTCAATATTTATTCACTTTTATGGTCTCAGCAAACCGAAAAAGTGATTTTTAGACATGACATTCGTGCGTCATTGGAAGGACTATAACAGCTACAAAAATTAAAGAGAAGAGCATGAAATTTGGTATAGGGGATAACTGCGCTCAAATAGATTGAAATTCAGAACATAAATTGAATTTCAAAATGCGGTTATTTTAAATAGTTTTTTCATATATAATGAGTTTTAACTGATAAGATTTTAAATTAGATAAAAAATTGCAGCCTGCATGTAATGGTACCAACTCGACATCTCTAAGATGACAAATAGCGAAGATGCTCGAGTTCCCAAGAAAATGTGATATTCGTAGAGTTTGTGAAGTTAAGTCACCAATACGAGCATAGCGAGTGGAGATTCCACCACATACGTACAACATCAAGGCCGAGACACTGATAAGAGAGAAAGTATTGTGAATTTTTAATACATACATATGTACGAGGCTCATTAAGGTAGTTAGAAAACCTTTGTAACAACTGTTTTAAACAAACTTAGACTAATGTGCAAGACCCCTTGATCTACCAATACAATTTAACATTTCTTACAAGAGTCAAGAGATCAACTTTGTTAGCATTTCATTTAGATGATATGCTCGTTTTGATTGTTTGATGGGGCTGGGTAAGTACCTTGATGGCATCCATCAACTTCTTCTAGATGACCTGTGTAGATCCAAACCTACTTTCGAACATCGTGTATTAACTTTATATACACAAATTATGACAAATTTCCCAATAGATTGTAAACACTAATACAGTAATTTTCTTTGATTGACAATTTGGCAGACTGGTTTGGGTGGTAAACCATTTCATCGATATCACTTGTACTAATGTTGAGATATTCAATCTTCTAGGATGATCTTCGTGGTTTATTTTCACTTTTAATTTTGTCGATAACTGCAGTACTTGTATATTTGGACGTATGGTGATGAATTCTTTTTATTTTACTTTATATATAGTCTTGAAAAAGTTATACCATGGGTCAAAAAAATCGATCTATAGTTTGTTTGCTGATATTTCAATTTTAGGTTACATGAATTCCAGTGGTTTTTGGAATGGTGTCTGTTTATCGTCAGTGGACTCAATAGCCTAAACGTGTAAACCACCAGTTATAATAAAATGGGTGTATTTTGGAAGTACCTTAGTTGAAAATAAATTGTTTAGTTGTTATAAGAAAAAAATTAATTAAGTTTGCTCTAAGGAGTTAAATCGTGGCGTCTCCAAAACTGGAGCTGTTGTAAAAAACTGATTTCTCAAAATCTCATTACTGTACTAAAAAACGAAAATCCATCCTGACCATTAAAACTCCATTTCGATAAATATGAGAGCATAAGTTTTTGATACAGGCGAAACAATCTTAACGTAGCTCATATACAGGGCGTTTCGGAAGTCTTGTTCCTGGGGTTGAAGTAGACACAGAACGAGCATCCATTTTTTGTACAAACTTAGTTGTCTGTCTTTCCGCCATTTTGTATTTTGTGCCAATGCAAACTACAAGAAGAATGATAAAATGAGCAGCTTTGACAATAAAACACGGTAAACTAAGCAAATGGATTTTATTATTAAAAACAACATAATTCAAAAATATTTTGGTTTTAGGCTAAGTTTGGGTATTGTGTACTATTACCATAGAATTATGTTTTCAATATCTCGGTTATTTTTCCAGCTACAGTAAAAATAAAAAATAAAAATTGTTTGTCATTCAAAAGGGAAACTTTTTTGTCTATTTGTAATTTTTTATAAATTTAACGGTTTTCTAGATATTCGACATTAAAAACTTTAAACAGTCGCCATTTTGGAAAAAAAAATACAAAACAAGATCGTGATTTTTGTGTATTGATAAAAAGTCACAAAAAATATGTATCCCAAATTTGAACCTGATATAAAATTTATTTCCAAAAATTTTTTTTTTGTACACTAATGTGCGGACAGAGAGACAACTAAGCTTGTTTCAAAAAAATTAATGCTCTGTGTTTACTTCAACTCCAGGAATAATTTTCTAAAATAACTGACACAAATTCCGAATATCCTGTATAATTCAGCAGAACCTAAATATGTTCGTCCGTCCGTCCACATTCAACCTACAAAGAAGGAGTTAGTCTAATTGAAAAGCATAGGGTCTAAGGATCAACAGAGCCTATATATAGAAAGTGGCCGTGTGACTTAACCCACGGTCACAAAGACACTTTTGCGGGGTTTTTGAAATGGTTTTTGGCGACAACACTATTAATACTTATTTCTGAAGTTCGGGCCGATTTTCTTGCGTTTTGTTGCGGGCCCATTATTTGTATAAAATTATGATAAAATATCAATTTTATGTCATTCTTATATTTAAAATCATTTTTTAAAGACACATTAACAGCCTTATTCTAGCATTAGTCTCAAAACTACACCACAGTCACTATTAATACATTAATTTGATGTATTGGACCTAATCAGCTGTTTTAAGTATGCGTGTAAATTGGTTGCTATAGTAACTAAGTTTGTATGTAAAATCACAAAGTCAAGTTTAAAACACTTTCTAAATTGTTTCACAATTATAAGTCTATGCTAGGCCTAACCTATTTTTCTGCTGAACAGTAAAAGTATTTAACCTAATCAGTTGTTTTAAGTATACATTACAATTTCTGTGAAGTTAAAAAAGAGCTGTAAATATATAACAAAGTTAAATGAGTATTTTTTTAATACATGTGATTACAAAAGGTTATTTAACAGGTAATTGCAATCTTTATTTTCACTATTTTTTGTCTATGAAATGTTCAGAACAGGCAATGAAAATGTCGGCTAATTGGTTCCAAAATAGACGACCTTGGGTGTTTTTTTACCTAGTAACTGTATATATGTTTACAAGTATATCTTGTTAAAATAGACAACAGATCTGCGTTAAATACACTAGATCTAGCGTAACCTAGTTGCCAACACTTTAACTACCAGTATAGTTAAATGCTTCACCTAGAAGGTTTAATGTCGGCCGGGAATCGTGGCGTATTCCTGTAATCCAGCTACTTGGAGGCCGGGTGTCTTTCTGATGGTAACCCTCGAGCTTCCAAACCCACTGAAGGAAAATTTAGGACCGCGCCTGTACGTTGTACGTTACAGAAGCGAACTAAGCTTCAGTGGGTTTCTTGTGTGCGCACACATTGTGCTCTCTTAAGGTTCACCCCGAGACTCCTTGTAGTAACTGCAGACTACAAGGAGGATTGTGCGTTTGTGAGTCTTAAGAGAGCGGAGGCGAAACGTTGTTTGATTCAGAGCAGAGACTTTCACCTTTTGTAAAAAAAATAAATTTTATAGGTTTTTTCTTCTTGAATTATGTTATTACTTTTTACATTTACATAGTGTAGAGAAAGTTATGTGATGTGTCAAAAATCCTTTGTAAAGTCTCCTGAACACATAAAAGTTGTATTGTTGTTGTGAAGCCCACACGAGTGACCAAATTTACCATCTTTTAGCCTTATCTCGAAAATTTCTTTTTGTTAATTATAACAATATAGGTTTTCTCAAAATCGGCTCAAACTATTTTGATCGGATTTCTCTATGTAGCTTCCAAGAACTCAAACAAGTTGGTGGAAAACAAAAATCTGCTTTTATGAAACAACTTATGTGCGACTGTTATAAAAATGCGTAATTTATAGAAATGTCGTTCAAATTTTGATTAAAAATACAAGTTGTTGACCTAAGTCAGTGTTTCAAATCTCAGGAATAAAGCTCAACTAAACAAAAATGAATCTTGACTATCATCATTATAGAACAAGAAACCCTCAGAGGCTCACTATAAGTGAGTACGTTGTTGAGGGAACCTAGCTGGATTTACTCTTTTTTCATGTAGTCTTGGGTTAGATCCCTCTCTTTCCTATCAGATCTTTCTTGACTAACGTTATTTTTCGACTCTGAGAGTATTTGAGGGCTAGGGGTCTTTATCTTTTCTTCATTTTTTTAAATAAGGTGAGGTTTTTTGCCTTTAAACAAGGAAACAACAAAAATAAATAAAATAAAATAAACACGATTTCAATCAAATACTTAGGATAGTTTACACAAATTAGGCAGTGTTAATTTTTTTCTCTAAAATTTGGCTTCCATGGTTCATCGTGTTTTTTGTTGTTTTGAATGACAATTATTTGGTGACGAATAGTAGGTCTATTGGTTAGTTTTGGGGACGGGTGAGAGAGAAAGTTTATGCTTTGTTTTTTCAGTTTATTTTATCTCACTTATAAATAGTATAATGTTTTTTTTTGGAGATTTAACAATGAATATATTTCCTAGTTTTGTAAATGTGTGTGTGTGTGTGTGCGCGCGCGCGCGTGTGTGTGTGAAAGTGACTGCATTCTAAATCATTAGGGCCATTAAACCATAATTCTTTCACAAAAACAACGGTTTTTATATGTTAATTAGAGAATGGCTATGTAAATTACAGTAGTTTTATATTATTCTGTCTCCACTAGTTGTTAGAAGTTTTTAAAATAGTCATAACACTTAGATTACCTCCCATACGACCAAATTTCTTTATACATTTTTTAATATATTTTTTATTGTATACAGACTCCACTCTGAGAATCTATACAAAACTAAATAATAGTACGGTGAGAAACTTGTATTTATTACAAAAAAAAGTATAGATTTAGTTGGGAATATCACAATTATAAGATGTAGATTATAAATCATGTAATGTCTTTCACGTAGTAGCACAGTTTTTCCACAGTTTGCAGTGTCGTTCTTCCACAGTTTGCAGTGAATATTTAGTAATGCTATCATATTGTTTTTAGCTTTTTCTAAAGTTTCAAAAAACGAAAATTTCTGATTTTCAGCAATTACGTATTTATAACAATTTCGATACCGATTTTGTGGGTGTTTTTTATCAATAATTCACGAATCGACTTTTTTTGGAGAGAATCTTTTTTTTTTCAATTCCTTAGAGGCTCCACTTGAGCATAATTTGATAAAAATCATTACAGCCGATATTGATAAATTCGTAATTTTATTTTTAGTGGCAGCTACTCTCAAAATTCCCGGGATATTGCCATTATATGCCTGCTTACCAAATTTGAAACAGCTTACGCGTTTAGGTGTAGAGCTGCACAAACGACAGTGGACAGACAGAAAATTATTTCAAAAACAACTTATAGAAACCAAGAGGACCTTAAAACTAAACTAATCTAGCTTTCTCAGTATAATGTACTTTAATGTGTCAAATAATTTATTTTGGGAAAATATCCGTTGAGATCTTTGGAACTTAAAAAAGTGATTTTCGGATTTTCTGTCTCTCATCCGTAGCTCAACAGAGTGTAATTTTGAACAATATGGTATGTCATAATCTTACCATATAACTTATTGAGATTTTGTTTTTCACTTATTCGATTACTAAAAATTGTGGATAGTTGCTATAAGGGAAAAAATGAAATTGTTTTTTCTCAACACTACCTGGAACGATTTTGATACATTGTAGTCTCCAAGGACCCAAACAAAACTTAATTATTTAAAAAATCCTTTTCCATTAAATTTGAGTAAAATGTCAGGATTTACAAGTTAAACCATTGTGTCAAATCATAATGGAAAAAAGAAGATTTATTCTTAAATCAGTTATTCTTGAATAATTTGGATAATAATGAACTTTTTTTTCCAAATTGTAAACGAATTGCAATTTTTTTTAAGCAGTGCAAAAACATTGTAAAATTAGTAAAAACTAGTCGTTTCCAAGTAAGACTTTTAACAGTCTTGAATAACTAAATTTGTTTTTTTCATTGGTATTTTCTCGTCGTCCAGTAACAACATCTTACTGCGGCCGGCATTTAGAATTTTTAAGTTCCAACGCAATTGTCACAGGTTAACAATAAGCCGAACGTTTCCGAGATGTAAGCAAATAATTCAGAAATAAATTAAGCGCTATTCAGTATGTACAGTTAAGTAGTTAACTTTTACGAGATTGTCGCACATTTATAAAACCATATAAACTGTTTAGTTTTGTGAAATGTAAGCAATCAATCACAACGTGAATCCCCAGAAATAAAGTAAGATCTATATAAGTTAACCTAAAAATAATTTTAAACAGCTGTTATAAATTCTCAAATAAGCAAACAAAATGAAAGGTATTTAAGAATTGTGTAACAGCTGCTTCAAATTATTTTTGTTGCGAAACATACTATTTACCCATAACAGGCATGTTAGGTAAATGATAAATTTAAGATAACCTAAAAATGATTTAAAACATCTGTTTTAATTTCTCAAACGAAATGAAACGTATTTCGGAATTTATAAAGCTGTTTGAAATTATTTTTGTTGCGAAACATGCTATTTACCCATAACTGACATGTTATTTAATGATAAATTTATTACAAAATAAGTGTATCGGAGGAAATTTAATAACTTTCGGCAAATCTGGAGGTATCGCTATTTAATTTGACACCTCAGTCATTAAAATCGGTCCTATAGGAAAGAAATAGGCAACTGGTACAGAAATCCCTTAGGGAATTAAATATAAAATCATCATTTTCGAGTATTCGAACATTTAAGGCGGGTTCCTTTCCTTTTTTTAATTTTTAGGGTATTCTAAAACCGCTGTTTTATGAACACGACAACCAATACGTTATGTTTTAGTCTTTAAAGGATTAATTTAATCACAATAATTTGAGTCTATTTTTAAAAAAGGTAATTTTGAGTGTTTCTCATCTACCACTTTTATTTTATTTTTTATTTTCGGTTTAGGTGTTTGGAAACAAATTAACTTTATTGCATTGGAAGTAGGTTTATGTTTGTCTTCTTCTTTAAAAGGTAAAACCTCTCGGAGCGAAAGTAGACTAATCTAAAATGGCGGAAGTGCGTTAAAAACAGGAAGCTTAACTGATTAATTAAGAGTGTCTGCAAGGAAAAATAAACTGCACCTCTACATTGATACATCTGTAACTGTAAAGGGATGCAAAGTATCACGTGACAGACAGGGTAGTTTATGGCTGATTAGGGTGTGCGGGATTTACGACCGTGTTGTGACATTTAGTTAAATACTAAATAGTGTTTCTTGTTAAAGAAGTTGTTCCTGTAGAATCAAATAGGAACCAAGGCTTAGAGAGGGAAACTATGGGATTTTCCCCACTCAGACTTTTAATATCTACGCTCAAAAGTATTGAATAGTCTTGCTTCTTAATAATTGAAAAAAATCAACGTCTTTGTTAAATTTTTAAGTTATTTTTTTCTTTGTTGTTTAGGCAAAACACCTTTCGGTCATTATCCGCTTATTAAAAAAATATAATAAAAGGGCCAAGCGTGTACCAAAACCACACGGCTTATAGAGAAAAGTCAAAGCTGGCTACCGCCTACGTATTAAATAAACCTTCATATTCCTAATCAGAATAACTTAATACACATAATAATATTTCCTAAAACAAAATTTTAAAACTCGATAGTTTTTTACTCTTAACTAAACCAAGGTCTTTCATTTGTTCCTGGCAAGTTAGTAGGTGTCAGTCAAAAAGTGATTATGAACCAATGGACGCCGACTTTAAATATATATATATATATATATATATATACCAAGTGTCCTAATAGCCCCCCCCCTATTATTATTTTTTTATTAATGGAAATAGACAGATTTGCTTTGGGGATAGTTTAGATAACCAAAGGAGTTTTTTGAAATATCAAAATTTTCATCCCTTACCCCAAAATGGGGTAGTTTGAGGGTAAGTCAAGAATTTCAAATAGCAACCCCTATTGAGTAATACCTCATTTAAAGGTCTTTTCAAAATAAGAATAATGGCGCAAACTAGAGGTCTCTAAGTTCATCCTACCCAACATAGCGACCAATCGAATTGTGAATTTTACATTAATAATTACACCGGAAATGTTATGAAATGTACAACATGCTTTTGAGTCCAGAATCTATTTCTGCCAAGAAGTAAATGGTAGCCATTTCGAGAACTTAATCTGAGCTAAAAAAAAAAACCAGGTAAGGAATGCTCTTACCATCATTTTACCAACATAGAGCAGTTTGTAATGTAATAAAAACAACCGGAGTTTGTAGTTTAACATTCACAATTCAATTGGTCGCTATGTTGGATAGGATGAACTTAGAGACCTCTAGTTTACGTCATTATTCTTATTTTTAAAATACCTTTAAAATGAGGTATCACTCAATAGGGGTTGATATTTAAAATTCTTGACTTACCCTCAAACTACCACATTTTGGGGGTAAGGGTTGAAAATTTTGATACTTCAAAAAACTCCTCCTTTGGTTATCTAAACTTTCCCTAAAGCAAATCTGTCTATTTTCATTAATAAAAAAAAAAAATAGGGAGGGTGGGACTTTTAGAACACTTGGTATGTATATAATAAATATATATTTAAATATAACCTAAACTTCTGTCATAATAACCGCATTCTCAGCATAAATCGTATTTCATTAAAATCTGGCTCTGTTAATGTTTATTATTATTATTTTGCCAATTATGTCCTGGACCGATGTATTACTTACGGTTTTCCACACGTGTTTGGGCCATTAATCGATTAATCTTTGCGTTTTATTCTAATTTGAACAACGGTAGAACCGATAATGATAAATTAAGTTTTTTATAGCCCATTGTTTATATTGTTTTTTTACCAATAAATCAGGAATTGGCATTTTTCATTTAAATTGGAATTTGGCAAACTTTTTGGAAAGATGGCGTCGAATACATTTTCTTTGAGTCCGTAGGGGCTACACTTGAGCAAAAACTTGATCAAAATTGTTACTACCTCTTATGAGAAAATTGTACTTTTTTTTTGTGGTGGTCTAGTTAACAAATTTTGATTTATCAAAAAAAAAAAAATTAAAACATCTCGAAATATGGCAAAAATCCCACGTTCCAAGTTTGATTAAAATCGGTCCACCGGTTTGTTTTGTGAAGCACTGCACCTACGACAGACAGACATTAATAGCTTAAAAGAACCCTTTTTTTAAACTTATTGGATCTCAAAATGAAAACGCACGTATCCGCAAAAATCTCGACATCGATTTTTTTTTACTCATTACAATACTTTATACTGCATACATGTGAGAAAATAATAAATGTAAATATTACACAATTTGTTTTGAGCTTGCATTTATCTCATTCACAAAAGTCAATCTGTATAACTGCGGAAGTGAGTGGGGGAGTGGAGGCTGTTCAGGAGTTGGTTTTAACTCTGGGTTAAAGTATTGTATTTTTCCTTGTTGTTTAAGGGGAACAACCTTACCGTTATCGCCTTACAAAAAGTAGAAAAGGGCGTAAAATAGAGACCCCTAACACCCTACGAATGTTGTAGTACCGTCAAGGTCAAAAGATAATAAGAGTTGGTCAAGAGACCCGATAGAAAAGTTGAATGAAGGGGATCTAACCCAATACTACATATTAGATAAATGAGAAGATGAGGGATAAGAAAATCAACCTCTCACCGAATACTCTAATAGGGTCAGGATAGGAAAAGAAGATTTGATCAAACCCAAGACTAGATGAAGAGAGGTGTACCATATCTGTGGGGCGCTCACCCTGTAGAAGCATATTAATAATGACGCGTATGTAAAATTGTAAAATAGATAACATGAACGTCATTTTATATGACGACGATGAATAACGACAAGATTAGAAAGACTATGAATGAGTGAATGTTCTTATTTTTGGGAGCAACAGTGGTACTGTCAAATCCTCTGTCATAGAACTAATTACAAATAACAATATCAAAAAATCATTGCAAAACTTTAAACACCTTATTCATCAAAAGCAGTGAAAAATTTTACATAAACATATTATTCTAACTAGGCGTATTTTTCTATCTAACCGCCATTTTGTGTTTTTAACAAAAAAAATCATATATTTTTAACGGTAAATGATATCAAGTTGTAATTTTGCTTGCTTAGTGCTATAAAGGCCCAATTTTAGAAGAAAAATCGACTGATTTCTTTCACTCATTTCAAAATGGCGACTATTTAAACTTTTTAAAGTCGAATATCTCAAAAACCGTTAATTTTACATGGTATTACAAGACCCAAAATATATTGGTATTTTATTCTTTCTGTAGCTTAAAGTATAACTGAGTTAACGACAAAAAACTGAAAACAATAATTCTTGATAATTGTCTGCAACACCCGAGATTAGCCTAAAAACTAAATATTTCAATTCTGCAAATTTTTATCTCCAAATCTTCTTGTAACATAAAGGACAGTTGAGTTATCAGCATACTGTACATCATAAACTTTTGTGTTTTATAGGAATTCTTAATAAAGATATAGGCCTACAGTGTATGACGGACAACAATGTTAAAGAAACAGCTGTTTATACACCCAGAACATTACAGAAGGAATACCTTTTTTTTTTGTTTATTAAGAAGATATGATTATCTTTGTTAAAAAAGAAAATGGCATTTCTTTCATAACTTTTTCATTAATTTTAATGTGAGGAATAAGCTCCTGAAGTTTTAGAACGATTTTTGGAAACACCCTGTATACATAAATTAAAGAAAATATCGTACATAACTTTAAATGGTTCAAAATAAAGACAAAAGTTCCTATAAACATACGTTTCGCTTCGTCTTCCATCTGTCGGCCATTTTGTATTTTTTGAAAAATAATTATAGCTTTTGAAATTATTAAGATTTTGAGTTTCCGAACTTTTTTTGACCCTTATAACAACCATTTAAAATTTGGCACGGCATTTTTTGAACACGTTGAATATATAAAAATTATAATAGATATAACTCAAATAAAATTAATTGTCATCTGTGAAATACAAATAAATAATTAATTATCTAAAAAAAGTTACAAAAATAAATATAGAATTAAAAATACAAAACTTTCTCATACACCCATTCACACGAATAAAACATTAATCACATTGCAAAGTAAGGATAAAAATCCTTTTTATCAAAGGACAAAATTTTTAGACATCCATTTTGTCTAAAAATTATTTCTATCAATGTTGACAACTGGACCAGCAATCAACACACCTAATTTCTTTTAAGAGTGAATTCCAAAAGCGGTAATGGGACATACTAAACGATTTGTTAAACATTACGCTTCGGTGTAGTGGTTTAACGAGGAAGGTAGACCGTCTTCTTTGCACTATTGGAGGTATAATTCGGCACTCTAGTATGTAAGGCAGAATGTAGCATTACTAAAATATAATAAGAAAGTAAATCATTTAGCTTTAGAAGATTAAGTATTTTATAATAAAGAGTACCTTGGACATCGCATTTTAAATAAAAGATAAAGCGTTTGCAATAATTCTGTGCCTGCAATAAATTTATTAGTCAGCACTACAGACATGTCATTGACTACGGTGTCGCAGTTAGGCAATATTAAGGACTTTACTAAGACCAATGTAAACTGAAACGGCAAGAAATCTTGCATTTTTTAAAAGAATGCATCTCAGCAAAAACTCTGTACATAGTCACTGTACTATAAATAATCAATCTCAAGTCATTTAGTTATTCATAACAGTATAAAAAATCATCAAACTGAAGTCTAGGTTTTGTACTTAACAAATTTGAATATTTTAATATAATCAGTCGAATCTTTGCTTTGTTGACCTTCAAACCATGTTTTCTAGCCCACAGAGAAACATTTTGAATGTCATGATTCATTGCGCTCTTCTATCACCAATCTTTAAATGCAGATATCTTAAAGTTAAACCCATTAGCGTACAAATGAATATTTTAATATAATAATAATTGATTTTATGCCTTCTAGACCACAACAATTAACTCTTTTCATTGGTACAAAGGGTTTAGGTCGTAATTTAAAAAAAAAAAAATTATTATGGGACTAAATATGAAGGAGTTATGACTTCCATTTGGTCAAAAAGACATAACTCATTAAAGTCAACGCGTTCTCCTTTAAAGTTATCATTCGCTGACATATCTCCTTTTTGCCCAAACATCACATTTATATAATGCAAACAACAACGGACCTAAAACCTACCCTCGTGGGACTCCAGTACAGACAGTACGCCAACCAGATCTACTCTCTCCTGCACAAACACATTGAGTTCTTCCAGAAAGATAAGACTTTACTCGTGTATTTAGGAAGCTAACCGATATTATTTAAATTCACCAGTAACAACGAACGATTAACACACTCTAAAGCCTTAGAAAAATCTAATAAATTGAGAAGAATAACTTCTCTGCCATCCATCGTCAGCCCCACTTCATCCCATTACCTTAGTCGAGCTGTTCCATGATTGTGAATGTTATTTGCTTCAAGATAAATTGTAAAGCTTTTAAAAAACTTTGTGCCTAAAATGAGCAGGAGACGAAGGTTTACCAATAGGACATACTAAAGCGAACTTCCAGGAAAGACAAAACACCAGTTTGCTATTGACGCGATGAACAAACTTTGTTAAACGAATTGATGAAAACAAGCCAAATCATTTAATAGTATATAAACACCCCTCTAAATGTAATGCAGGGTAGGCTAATTGGTTGATGGACCTTGTAGGGAAATGTTGAGTTGTATTGCTAGATCAAAAAGTCTTACTCAGTAGGACAGGTTTGTTTAAAACAGATGTTACTGTTTTCTGTATCGTTACTTTCTTGAGGTCGACTAGCGTTTAACGGGACTTGTAGATATGTACGTATAAAACACTCCTTGTTTCATTTGTGTGAGTATGTCCGTCATGGCGGGCTTTCGAACTGTACATACCTGAAAATCTCCACTCGCTACGCTCGTGTCGGTGACTGTGTTTTCAAATCTCATAAGTTTACGAATTTCACATTTTTTTCTGGAGGTTCGGTTTCCAAATTATATATTTGACAATGGCTTCGCTATTTATCATTTTAGAGCGCTTGGGTTGGTACCATTACATACACAATTCAAATCTGAAAATGTTTATCCTATATAGTAAGTTGATTAACACACGGCCATTTTTACATTTTTAATTCGATTTTTCTGAATTTTTCCAAAGTAGCACACTACATCCCATATTCCAAATGTCATGTTCCTGTTTGAATTTTTGTGGCCGCTATCGTGCGTACGTACAGACAATGACGACAGTCGGACGGCATGTAGAATATAACTTTCAAGAGGCCATGAATTGAATACTACTTAAAACAGTGAAGTCTGAATTTTTTGAGATTACCTAACTTCTATACTTCGTATAGTGGGTAAGTAAAACGGATAAGGCGATTATGAAAACGATGTTTTTCGCCTTTCAAACAAAAAGAACAAAAGAAAAGAAAAATCAGAAATCATAGTGCTTTTAATAAAACTAATAGGAATCCTGTGTGCAGTCTGCATCCACTCCATTAGAAGTTAACATACGTACAGCTTTAATAACATCCGTGTCTACTACCATAGAGACGTAGAAAACATCATGTACACAAGGTTTTACTTTCAGTATTAACATAAAGTTATACACAGATTCAGTGTCTACAAACGAAGTAAAGAGCTACAAGATGTTGTATTGTTTGTTTTTCGTGTTTTTAATCACCAGACGGTAGTCGAATAATGTCTGAAACACTTGTTGTGAAATTAAGAATTTAATTTGAAGAAAACTTCAAAAGGATTGCTGGCGGTGACATAATAAACGGTTATGTGATAAGCATATCCAGTTTGCTCTAGATAACCAATTGTAATAAAAGCTACAAAATCATTATTTAACTCACCATGTGAGGACATTGTTCTTTACTCAAATTCGTGTAGTCTTAAGTTAGATCTCTTTCCTCTCAGGTCTCTCTTGTTTCCCGACCCTAGTCTTGGGTTAAATATCTTTCTTTCATCTTTCCTCTATGGTCTCTTTTGTTGTTTTCTGACCCTAGTCTTAGGTTAGATCTCTTTCTTTCATCTTTCTTTTCAGGTCTTTCTTGTTTTCCGACCCTTGTCTTAGGTTAGATCTCTTTCTTTCATCTTTCTTCTCATACCTCTCTTATTGTTTTCTGACCCTAGTCTTGGGTTAGATCTCTTTCTTTCATCTTTCCTCTCAGATCTCTCTTGTTGTTTTCCGACCCTAGCCTTGGGTTAGATCTCTTTCTTTCATCTTTCCTCTCAGGTCTCTCTTGTTGTTTTCCGACCCTAGTCTGGGGTTAGATCTCTTTCTTTCATTTTTCTTCTCATACCTCTTTTGTTGTTTTCTGACCCTAGTCTTAGGTTAGATCTCTTTCTTTCATCTTTCCTCTCAGGTCTCTTTTGTTGTTTTCCGACCCTAGTCTTAGGTTAGATCTCTTTCTTTCATTTTTCTTCTCATACCTCTTTTGTTGTTTTCTGACCCTAGTCTTAGGTTAGATCTCTTTCTTTCATCTTTCCTTTCAGGTCTCTTTTGTTGTTTTCCGACCCTAGTCTTAGGTTAGATCTCTTTCAATCATCTTTCTTTTCAGGTCTTTCTTGTTTTCCGACCCTTGTCTTAGGTTAGATCTCTTTCTTTCATCTTTCTTCTCATACCTCTCTTGTTGTTTTCCGACCCTAGTCTTGGGTTAGATCTCTTTCTTTCATCTTTCCTCTCAGATCTCTCTTGTTGTTATCCGACCCTAGCCTTGGGTTAGATCTCTTTCTTTCATCTTTCCTCTCAGGTCTCTTGTTGTTTTCCGACCCTAGTCTTAGGTTAGATCTCTTTCTTTCATATTTCCTCTCTGGTCTCTCTTGTTGTTTTCCGACCCTAGTCTTGGGTTAGATCTCTTTCTTTCATCTTTCCTCTCAGATCTCTCTTGTTGTTATCCGACCCTAGCCTTGGGTTAGATCTCTTTCTTTCATCTTTCCTCTCAGGTCTCTTGTTGTTTTCCGACCCTAGTCTTAGGTTAGATCTCTTTCTTTCATATTTCCTCTCAGGTCTCTCTTGTTGTTTTCTGACCCTAGTCTTAGGTTAGATCTCTTTCTTTCATCTTTCCTCTCAGGTCTCTTGTTGTTTTCCGACCTTACTCTTAGGTTAGATCTCTTTCTTTCATATTTCCTCTCAGGTCTCTTGTTGTTTTCCGACCCTACTCTTAGGTTAGATCTCTTTCTTTCATCTTTCCTCTCAGGTCTCTTGTTGTTTTCCGACCCTAGTCTTGGTTGCGATTTCTAAGGTTGCGATATTTTTCAATGTTTTAAACATTATTGTTTTACTTACTTTACAATAAACAGAACTACAATGTTTCGTCAGCTGAATTTCATTTGAAATCCAAGATGCTGAAAGCTTAGTTACCCATTTTATTTAACACATCATCAACACTATCAATATTATTTACAGCATCCCGAGGTTTAGAAACTACATCTACGGGAGAAAGTATTTGATCTGGAGAAAACATTCCCCACATAAAACCTTTGTTTCGCTCGAATAGTATATCAGTAGCATCACGAAGATACAAAACGATCTCATGAGCAGCAGTGGTATATTCGCTGTCGAAGCATGTTTACAATAGTTTTGAACGAAGCTGACACAAATATATGGAAGACACTGGAAATTACAATAATAGATTTTTATTTTAACTTAACGCATTTCTCGCCACCTGGTCGGGCAGTACGGGTTACACTAGATCGAATACACGGTGGCCGTGGGAGATTATGTAAAGTGGTTTTCGAGATTCCACATGAGCCTGTTTCATTTAATATAAGGTGATAAAATATTTCTTTATAGGTGTTGATCATTCAGTTTCATGAAGGAAAACAATAAACCTAGCTGATATTTGTTTACAGCTCTTATTTAAATTTTTGTATTTGTGGAAATTTATTCAAAATGGTTTACACAAATTGTTTATAGGTTGATTTTGTTGTTGAAAATTTCAAATCCTTAAAAAAAGAGATTAACAATTTAAATTCGTTATGAATAGTGTTGAAAATTAAAAATGAACTGTCGCATCTACTCAACAATTTACCAAGAAAATAAAGAGAAAAACATGTTCTGAATTACGGGCCAATCAGCACTTAAATACACTGTGGTGAATTAACTATAAAGTATGTTGATTCCCCTGCCACAAATAAGTTACAGTAACAAAATACAATAAAGAAATGAATGAACAAACTCAGTTAACTCCGATTCATGGAATTACAATAATGAAATATAGTTTATTTATTTTTTGCTTTATTGTAATTTGTTATAGAATATTTTATGGTAGGGGAATCAACATCCTTTATTACAAATGATAAAGATAAATAGAATTTCCCTTTTACCCCACTAGTAGTACAGTAAAAAAAAAAGTTTTAAGTATCTCGCTTAAAGAACAAAAATAAGTGTAAAAAACAATAAGAGTAGATTTAAAATTTAAAAAAATCTTTTAAAAAAAATTGACTTATCCGGAGTTCTACGAATAATTACTTTTTAAAGAGAGAGGGCCACTAGTAGTACAGAAAAAAAAAGTTTTAAATATCGCACATAAAGAACAGAAATAAGTGTAAAAAACAATAGGAAGTAGATTTAAAATCTTTTAAAAATTACTTTTTTAAAATATTGACTAGTCCGGAGTTCTACGAATAATCGCTTTTTAAAGAGAGAGGGTGAAATTATAGAAAAAATGTTTTTCTTACGATTATCTCTAAAAAAATAAATGTTACGAAAAAACGTGAAATCCAACTTTTAAAGATCTTAAAATTCCTTACAATTTGTGTTTTACTAGTTTAGATGTAATTTAAATTGACTTGATTTATGACCTTTTCAAGGAGGCGCTTATTTTAAATTCAGTTGATTTATGACCTTTTGAAGGTGGCGTTTAATAAATGACTTGAGTTATGACCTTTTGAAGGTGGCGTTTAATAAATGACTTGAGTTATGACCTTTTGAAGGTGGCGTTTAATTTAAATTCAGTTGAGTTATGGCCTTTTGAAGGTGGCGTTTAATAAATGACTTGAGTTATGACCTTTTGAAGGTGGCGTTTAATAAATGACTTGAGTTATGACCTTTTGAAGGTGGCGTTTAATTTAAATTCAGTTGAGTTATGGCCTTTTGAAGGTGGCGTTTAATTTAAATTCAGTTGAGTTATGGCTTTTGAAGGTGGCGCTTAATTTAAATTGACTTGAGTTATGGCTTTTGAAGGTGGCGCTTAATTTAAATTGACTTGAGTTATGGCCTTTTGAAGGTGGCGCTTAGTTTAAATTGACTTGAGTTTTGGCCATTTGAAGGTGGAGTTTAATTTATATTGATTCGATTTATGACTTTTTGAAGGTGGCGCTTAATTTAAATTCAGTTGAATTATGGCCTTTGGAAGGTGGATTTTAATTTAAATTGACTTGAGTTATGACCTTTTGAAGGTGGCGTTTAATTTAAATTGACTTGAGTTATGACCTTTTGAAGGTGGCGTTTAATTTAAATTCAGTTGAGTTATGGCTTTTGAAGGTGACGCTTAATTTAAATTGACTTGATTTACTGGCTTTTGAAGGAGGCGCTTAATTTAAATTGACTTGATTTACTGGCTTTTGAAGGTGGCGTTTAATTTAAATTGACTTGAGCTATGTCCTTTTGAAGGTGGAGTTTAATTTAAATTGATTCGATTTATGACCTTTTGAATGTGACTTTAAATTTAAATTGACTTGAGTTATGGCCTTTTGAAGGTGGCGTTTAATTTAAATTGATTACCCCCATGCTGGCGCTTGAACTACCCCCATGTCTCACTCGCGATATTTACCCTCTTTAACTCATTACGTCGTATCGAAAATTCTAAAAAAAAATGTAACGTAGATAATTTAATTGACTTTATTTTAAGCTCTTATTTGTTGCTCTATGATGAAAATTAACCAAGTTATGATAGTAATTATAAAAATACACACTTACACTCAAAAATTAAAATCTATTAATTCTTCAATAACAGTATTATTTGGTCCAAATAACAATTGCATATTAGTTTATCATTATTATTCAATAAAAATGTGTATGGTTCTTGTTATTTCCTGTTTGATAAATATAAATATAGTAAAAGAAAACTGCTATTCACGAAAATCTACAATTTACTGAAAATTACATATTAAAAACATTTATATGTGCATTAAAAATAGAAGAACGTTTCATATTGTTGCAGTGTGGTTATTTATCTTAAAAATTTCGTAAAATATGTTCGATTTAAAAAAATATATAACTTTCTCAGTGACACATAAACAATCGAGGTTTTTATAAGCAATTGTAAAACAAATGTTAACTGTACGGTATAAATCAAAATAACAATGAATATGTTTAGATATAAAACTAACATCTTGTGAAGCAGTTTTTAAAAGTCATTTTTATTTTGAGGCACCAAATTTTTAATTTGTTACATAACTTCAAAGGTCAAAAATTTGATAGAAAATCAAACAACAACGAAATTAAAATACGTATATCAGAATTAAAATATTTTTAAATAAAATTTTTATCTTGAAGTTATTTAACAAAACTGGGAAAATACCTTTTAAAAAATAAATAACGGAAGAATGTTAATTTTGTTATTTCCCTGTTCAATTTAAAAAAAATACTTGTTGGTTTTATTTCTAAACATATAAAATCCATTGTTGTTTTGTTTTTATAACACAGATTTTTTAAATATATCTATAAATATACAAAGTCTTACATAAAATTCAATTTTATTTATCGGTGCATCTTTTTTTAACAATAATAACCCCAAAAATCGCTACAAATTTAGTTTTTTGCATTTTGCACGAAATATTCCTGTAATTTTCTACTATGGACAATGTTTTAGAGAATCGAAAATATAAAATGAACTATATTAAGTTCAATTCCGCTAATTTGTTGCTTACATAATTTAAACAAAAGATGAAAAACCATTTTTTTGATGTTTTATAAGTTTTTAAAAAACTGTTTTATTAACTGAAAACGTAGATCTTTTCATACTCAATCTGTGTACTAAAGATGGACACTGTAATTTTTGCAAAATAACAATTAAACTATGGAAGTCCTTTTTTTTAAGAGCCATGTTACCTCAGCAGGTGGTCCTATCATCATTCAGAAAGCAACGTTGGAAAGTAGAAGAGTTGCCCTAAACACCCCTTATCTCAGTTTTTCAAAACTTTGACTTTAAAGGCCCAAAAAACAATCAAAATAACCTATAATAATCTAATCGCGACATTATTGCTTGTACTGTTTTCGAACTAATATGAACTCTAATAGCAGCAAAAGCCGAAAGACTGTAATAGCTAATGGAATAATTTTACATTAATGACCTGCGTTTTTTGCTTTATAATAAAGCCAAAATTAAACATTAAAAAAGTTATAAACTTTTTAATAAAATGTATTTTGTGTTTTGTTTAAATTATCCAAGCAACAAATTGGCGTAGTTGAACTTAATATAATTCATTTTGTAGGCTTTCAATTCTCTACAACAATGTCCATAGTAGCAAACACGATTTTATAGGTAGATTTCGTGCAAAATGGCGATTTTTGGAGTTATTGTTGTTAAATAAAATGCATCGTTAAAAAATGTAGAATTGTATGTCATTTAGTTATATTTTATCCCTAGAACATGTTGGTGTTGGTTTGTTCTACTATTAATTTTGTCACCAAAATGCTTTTTTTCTTTCTGTAAATGGCTATTTGTCGATCACCTATCTTTCACGTCATGAATATGATATGGAGATGTAACTATTGTCTTTGTAAAAAATCAAAAAAATGTTTAGTTTTTTTTATAGTTTGTACCAGTGTATTTTGAGAAATTTTGCTATAGTTGATATAAATGTTATTGTGTTTATTGTTGTGAAAGAATAAATATTGTAATCATTCATTCATATCCATTTTGGAATATTAAATATAATGTCTAAACATAAAAGTGTTTGATTGTGTTTAGGAACTTACTTGTATAACAAACTTTCCGTAGAATATTATTCATGCCTTGATATTTTTCGATTTTAAATTGGATATCTCGTATCTAAAAGTGTACAGCGCCAGGTTGCAGTGCTGTCAGTCGTTATTTTATTCGTTCTATAATTAATTAAGCACTTTTCACATCTAATCTGTTCTTTAATTTGCCCTCCCATAGTATCCATTTCATTTATACACATGTTCCAATTCTATTTTACTTTTCAACAGTCATATATCTCTTTCTTTGTCGTTTCCATTAATTTTCTCTGAATTGTCCTCTCACATATTTTCAATCATTTATCTTCTTCACTATTCACTAACTTTGTTTGAGTATATAAACTATTTAGAGATACTCTCTCTATCCTTTTTGTATATCGATGTTGTTATTCGAGACTTTTGCGCATGTTTCTGCGCACAATTTTCAATTATATTTGAAATTACCTTGCAGAAGGGTTGTGTTGTATGATGATAAAATGTTCCATGATCATTATAATTAACTGTCCTTTTGTTCAAAACAAACAAATTGTTATATAAAAAAAAAAGTGCTCGATCCTTGACATCCAATTTCTTCTGGGTGGTAAAAACAAGTATACAGGATAATAAGTTTTATCGAGAGAACTATTTATTGGAATTTCGTAAACTATTGTTCATATGAAAAACTTAAAACCTTTACTATCTTATGAAATTTAAAAACTCGTTTCGTAAATTTGTGAAGAATTACAGCCTTTTTTCTAACAATATACTCAAAAAATATTTTATGACAACCCCTATTTTGAATGGTTATTTCGGATTTTACACCACATTTTAAGACTTTTATTCTTGAGCGTTTTATTGATAAATCTACTCATTTAGGAGTTACAGTCACTTGAACTCTCGAAAAATCAAAGTTTGTTGCATTATTGGGAGACGATTTTCTGTACTTATTTTTGTTGAATAAAGTTGAAAGTTTAATAGTATAGGAAGTGTAAATACAAATGTAGGACTTAAAATTAAAATACCTAATTTGTGGTACAAATAAAAACCTGCGTATAGTTGTAGATTTGAGCTATTTTTTATGGGTTTAAGAGGGGTTATAAATTCGATTTCAAGTTTCTGCAGATATATCAATTTGAAGTTACCTGAGTAAAAAAAAAAAGGCGGTTTGGGAATTGTCTGTCTGTCAGTCTCGCATCTGGCGTCTGTCACTTGTGCAGTGCTTTGCACTTCCACCAATTTTAATGAAATTTGAGATTTTTTAGAACTGAAAATTTGAAAGTAACTGCCATAAAAACTTACGATTTTCTCAAATAATTTTGATGGAATTGTGCTCAAAATGTTCGCCAATCTTCATAAAATGTCGTTTTTGAGTTATCGGTAAACAAAAAATATATAAATCGGCCTTGAGTCTGTTATAAAAAGCTCGATTTTTAATCAAATAAGATTTACGTTGAAGGCGCTTTTATCGAAGCTCGTTTTAGGCCCTATTTAAATATTTTGTCAAACATTGTGTCCATGGTTCATTTTCAATTTATGATTGGCACCTACCGAACTGACATTTTTGTTAACAAATGAATTTGGTTGGTTTTTGTTTGATTTTGCAGGCGGATGAGTCAGAAGATTTGTGAAATGTTTATTTTGTGTGTTTTCTGTTTTAAAATTTTTAATTATGGACATTATTAAAGTAATTTTATTTTTTATGATGAAAGAATTTCAGAATGTGCTACTTGTGTTGAATTGTATACTGTGTTTTATACTTTACTCCCCCCCCCCCAATAGAAATCACACAAAAAGAAATTGGATTCCCGGATCGAACACTTTAGAAATTATATTTCTTCTCAACTATTAGTAATGTACTGTACTTTAAAACTCTTATTATAATTTATCTCAATTTTTGTTTACAGAAAACTGAATTTGTAGGCCTCCCATAACCTAATAAAACGATCTCAATGAGATAAATTAGTTCTCAAAACTGTTCGCGGATGCTAAACTCAAAACTGGTACATCCACTAAATCTCAACGTTGATATTTTCCCCATTACAGTATTTTTTTCTAAATATAATGAGATATTAAAAATGACGTGAGGCTGTTTAGAGATAGTGTAACCCGTACTTGGAGATTTACCAGTGCCTGAACGATATCGCTGCTCTTCCACTGCCTTGTTAAAACGTGTACGACAAATTTTTATTACTATTTTTTGTTGTTGTCGTTTTGTCGTTGACGTTGGTCGCTAGATTTTATCAGAGCACCATAAAGTCTGAACGTGTGTCCGCGATATACATGCTTCAATGGAAGATGGACTTTGATTCTACGGATGTTGGGTTTGAGTTTTGAAAATTTCTATGGCGCAGTTTGAGATATGTTTTTGTACAATTCAGATAGGTGGAGAACATACTTACAGTTACAATAAATGGGGATATTAGGTTCCTTAACAAATGTACTTTTAACTCGAACGCGATTTGTTATAGAAATATTCTAAAAAAATGAAATTTTACCCAAATTATTTACCAAGTTGTACATTGTAGGTATGCGCGTGTAACAACTGAGGATCATCCATTGAAACAATATCTTCTACTGTATATATACATTGTTTGTAGTGAAAAATTGTGTTTTATTTTATTTGATGATTACATTTTCCAAAAGTATTACTCATAGTGGATATAAAACTATTTAAATCATTTTCTGGCCATTTTTACTCGTGCGAAGTACATTTTTGGTTTCTTTTTAATTTTACAAAAAATAGCTACATCGTATAATTTTATAGATGTAATGTACTAAAGTAATTTACACTAAAATATCACTGTTAAGTGCAATTTTGATTTGTCTTTCTTTCAAGTTTCGTTGTTTGTTTTTTAGTTAAGTAATTTAGCGAAGCGTAGCCATCTTATCCGCAGAAGCCAATTTTTGACATTCTATTCCTTTAAAACTATCGGTTGGATTTTGATGAAATTTAACATACATATTTACAATGCCTTGAGTAGTGCACAGATAGAGTTCGGTTTGTTTAGCAATTTTTGTTAAAAAGATACATAAACTATGTTAAACTGAGATCCCCTGAATAAGATGTTTATTTCTGATAAGATGTTTAAGTTAGACCTACAGTATAAGTATAATACAAATCACATGTTTCAGTGTTGACAGATGTTTAGATCTAATCATATGTTAACTTTGTACTGTAATGCTAATTACATATAGTAAATTTGGTTAGGTGTTACATTGATTTTAATTTTTTATTATTTTTTTGTTATATCAAACTTACATTATTTTTATTGCAGTCCGAGTGTTTTGTAATACTGTTGTGTATAAAGAGTAAAGCATTGATGTGATAAATTTTATGATTTTACATGCTCTTAATTTTACACATATTTTCTGTTAGGCGAACGAGATTAATTTTCGGGGAATTCAAAATAAATTAATTAAAAAAATATTTAATGTTTTATACTTTGGTCCGCCCTTTCCTGTCCGCAAACACTGACAACCCTAGTTTTTTTTATGGTAGAAAACACGTTTGGGCGCCATTTACAAATTGTATTCTAAAAATAAAATAGGTTAATAAAGGATGAATTTTGAATTGGAAAATCAGCTGCAGTGTTGACGTTCCTACCGATTTTTAACATTAACAAACTAGTCCAAGAATTTTCCTAACCAAGCCTACATACTGAGAAAGGTCTAATAAAAATTGTGATTTCTAGAGATTTTAATAATATACACACTATCTACGTTGTATTTTCGTTTGCAACGTGATCACAGCGATAAAAAAAACAAATATGGTCAGCGTTTAAAAGTAGTGGGAATAAGAAAATAAAAAAAGTCAAGTATTATGCTCCGTAGGTATATAGGGACAGTTATTTTTATAAAGCCGAAGTCTTTTAAATGGCCTAGTGCCGACATATTAATTCTTCATCAAATAAACATAGATATTCCTAATCAGAATAACTTCAAGTTTCAATTGATACTCCATAGATAATATTTTCAAAAATAAAATACCCCTTAAAGTACCCAAGGTCATTTTTATTTTATTTTTTTGGTTAACGCTATATTTTTCCTATATGTGGGACAATTCAAAGAATATAAATGCAAAGGTTGAAATATATAAGATTTAGACGACTTGTTACTCACAGACCGACATACGCTTGAATTTATAATGGTCCTTGGTTTTACCTACGGACCCTAATAAAGAGAAATCAACCAAAATGTCATCCATCTTTTAATTGCTATTGAATTGTTCGTCTCACTTGTTGCAAAAACTGCTTTTAAAAAACTTATACGTTACGCATTTCTCATTGTATGGTTAAATTAAGTTGTATTTGTCATAAAAAAAACTATAGTATTTAATTTCCCACTGCAATTTAATTTCCTATTTTCAGATTTGTAGGGCACGCCGTGTTTTTAAAGGGAGTAAGGGGAGGCATAATATCTGACACTATAAATTTGGCCTAGTGCAAACATATTAATTTTTCGTCCAATAAACATATTCATAATGAGAATAACATCTTATTTTATTTGATACTCCAAACATAATATTTCAAAAACAATTTTCAACTCGGTATTTTTTGTCCCTTAACTATCCCAAGGTCGTATTTTGTAACGCTATATTTTTCCTATATATAGAAGAATATAAAGTTTAAAATATGTAGGATTTATCTTCTTGACAGTGGTTGGGACTGACGGACATTATGAGAATGCTTGGTTTTACCTAAGGACCTTAACAAGTATATAGATTTGTATCGAAAGTTAAATCTCAATAAAAATGTGTTAAATGGTTTTAGTTACATTCGACTTATTAGTATATTTATTAAAAATTTTATTTAAGAAACTAGGAACTTCATTTTAGTGAGTACGAGGTCAACACCTTTTTTCACTTAGTCTTAGATGAAGTAGGCTATGTCACTTTTTCATCTTTCCTATATAGTTTCTCTTGAACCAACTCTCGTTCTTTCTCAACCTTGATTCTATTATAGTATTCGATGGCTAGAGGGTCTTTATCTTACGCTCTTTGATTTATTCATTTTGTAAAGCGATATTAACCTAGAGGTTTTTAACTTTTAAGAAAAAAAAATTTTCTTTTAAGACTTCAGCAACAGAAATTTCATCTCTTACGATTGAAGGTCTTCCTAGCTTTTTTATGTTTCCAACGGACCTGATAGTTTCAAACTTACTAACAAGCTTTTTACACGCAACTACATTTCACGGTTCGTCCCTCACACCACTGCGAGTACGAAACTTTCTTAACCCTTCTGATAAACTCCGTTCATATTCATAACACTGAATCAATGCGATGCGTGTTTGTAAAGGTAGTCATGATGGAATAAAACAAACCAATTAATTAATTCTAAACCACCTACTAGATTTGTGTGTTTGAAATTAGTCAACAATGAGAAAACTTATTGTTATGGCAACTAATAAATAACAGCTGATGTTTTAATAAATCCTAATAATATCTGGATACAATGAAGAGTTTTCTAGGGGAATAGACAACAAATGAAACCACAATCAGTTTTATCTTACTTTTTAAATACCCGGTATATTCGAGTTTAATCCTTCCACAGCTCCCATCAGAGCGGTAAAAATATTATTCTAAACTGATTCTCAAACTTTCTATTTTAATTATTAACAAAAAATAAAGGGGGGCTTGGTGGGATGTTATAATCACATTGTAGAATTCAGAAAAAAAACAAGAGAGGGAAAAGGAAAACGTTTTTAAGTAAAAATGCTAGAAAATGATAATCTTAATGTCATGATAGCTGGTAATAGAAACTCACGGCTAAAATTAAGGCCTAAGCTTAAGCTGTCAAATAACAAAGATTATAATATAAGAAACTTAACAAAAAATATTTAACACGTATTTCAACCGAGATCATACATTGGTTACCTAAAAATGTGTTCATTGTCAAAGGGGTAAAGGTTTAAAACCCCTCTATCAAGTTTTTTTTTCTTCTTTTGAAAGCCACAACGGGAATATGTCTGTACTGGTTTGATTGATAGGATGATCCGTTAGTTTTATATATGAGACTTCGGACATAGGTACTTTAACAGCTTAGACATATTTTTAACTGTAGGTTCTTTTCTTAAATATTAGCTTTGGTTTTAGTTTCCAACTTTCCAACATGGCTATGCGTAATTTGAGTCAATTCGTGCTTCTCATATTCTAGATTTTCAATTGACGACGAAAGTTTATCCATACTCTCGAAACCTTAGTTATATTCACAAATAATGAGAAATGTTCGAATGAACTGTAACTATAATATGAGCAGTACATAACTTTTCTACTTTTAAAACCAGAATTAAAAAAATATAATACACGTACAGGGTGATTCAAAAAGAATGGTGCAAAAATAAGCTTAATTAATTTACAGACGAAGAGTCACAAAATCATGAAAATTGTATAAAACAATTTGTTATGTTAACAAGTTTTAATGTACATTGCAAACTTTTAATATGCACTACAAATGCTCGATATGAGCGCCGTCAGTTACTCTGCAAATATCCAGGCAATATTCCAACTCCGCCCACACACTCTGCAACATTTCCTGTGTTATGGATTGCACTGCTTCTGTTATTTGCTGTCTTAAGTCTTGCAGGTTTTGAGGAGTATACATAGGAGTAAACTGTGTCTTCTAACATGTTATCTAAATAAACGATGCCAGACACAGTGCGTTCAATAAAGAAGAAGGGTCCATACACTTTACGGTTGCTAAGAGCACAATAAACGTTTAGTTTTGGTGAATCTCTATTTCGTATTCAATAAACTCCCTTGGATTTTCTAATCCCTATATTCTTACGTTGTGGCGATTTACTTGTCCACTGAGGTGGAAGGTAGCCTCATCGTTGAACACTAGTTTGTCAGCAAATCCATCATTATCCAACTGTTCATTCATAGCAAAGCAAACAGCTCTGCGCTTTGGCTTGTCAGTAAGCCTTAATGCTTGTATCAGTTGCAGTTTGTACGGTTTAAGTCTCATTAGCTGCTTGCGCAAGACACCCCATACTGTAGACTGTGGTATCTGAAGTTCCTTACTAGCTTTGCGAGTTGATGTTTTAGGACTACGTAGCTTCAATTCTCTCCACCGGGGTCTGTCGACAGCCCGAACTTTTATTGACACACAAACACCCAGTTGTCTCAAACTGCCTCATCCAACGAGCTATGCAGTTCCGATGAGGAGGATCCTTTCTGAATTTTGTTCGAAAATTCCGTTGAACAGCACGAGTTCGAGCGAACTCCAAAACACGAAACACTTTTCTTTGCTTTATGGTAGCCATTTGATAAACGGTTTAGCGTTAGTTAACTAAGCAATCAAGACAAAACATAACCATATCAAAACAAACTTATAAACATGCCTTTTCCTTTGTTGCAACAATCAGCTGTTTTAATCCATACAAACAGAAGTATCAACTGTTTAGTTTTGAACCATTCTTTTTGAATCACCCAGTACTTTATACAGTTGCATTTCCTATTGCTAAACATTCTTATAAACTGATTTAGCATTGTCCACATTGTTCTCATATTGACGTATAGAGTTATTATTTTAACCTATTTATTTAAACATAATTTAATTGTACAAATTATAAAAGAGTAACTATTAATTATTTCTGTCTGTTTTCAGGTAAGCTTGAGTGTTCTATGGTGATATAGGATAAGTGGTGAGTAATAACTTAGAAATATCCCTAGTCATGTCATTTCAATTCTTAATTCTTCATTTTTTGATGCTGGTACATCCTCATTAATTCCGACGATCTTTCCACAGGTGCTCATCCTCAAACAGTCTCACATAGTCTGCGTATTCTCCTAAATTTAACCCTTCCCGTCTTGTTCGTGGCCTTTCAATAGGTTTCCTTCCATATTCTTTTATCTCTAGTGTTATTATTATTATTTACATATATATCTCCATGGTTACGTGCCCAAACCGTTGGTTTCTTTCCGCATTTTAACCTTGAACGTGTACTAAATGTCTACTTTATTTTATCCCATTTTGTAACATTTTCTATTTCTTTCATCTCTATAGTCTGTAGTCTGATCTGCTCATTCTTTGTCCACATCCATGTTACATGCCCAAACCATTGAAAATGTTTCCTCTTAATTGTCTCTTTTGCCAATTTAACCTTGAACGTGTACAGAATGTCTTCTTTATTTTATCCCATTTTGTAACATTTCTATATGCGGCAAAAGATCTTTAGGTCGACGCCGGTGAGGCCTCTGAAGGAGGCTTTCACAGCCCAGAACGGAAAAAAAACATTTCTATTCCTCTCATCTCTCTAGTCTGTAGTCTGCTCAGCTCTTTCATTGTCCACATCCATGTTTAGTGTCCAAACCGTTGCAAAAGTTGCCTCTTAATTGTCTCTTTTGCCAATTTAACCTTGAACGTGTACTAAATGTCTTCTTTATTTTATCCCATTTTGTAACATTTCTATTCCTCTCATCTCTCTAGTCTGTAGTCTGCTCAGCTCATTCTTTGTCCACATCCATGTTACATGCCCAAACCATTGAAAATGTTTCCTCTTCATTGTCTCTTTTGCCAATTTAACCTTGAACGTGTACTAAATGTCTTCTTTATTTTATCCCATTTTGTAACATTTTCTAGTCCTCTCATCTCTCTAGTCTGTAGTCTGATCAGCTCATTCTTTGTCCACATCGATGTTTAGTGCACAAACCATTGCAAAAGTTGTCTCTTTTGCCATTTTAACTTTGAACGTCTTGTTATATCATTATTTGAGATCACTAACCTTGATAATGGTTAATTCTAACAATGTAGATATTAGTAGATATAAGTAGTTATTACCAACCTACTTTCATTGCTGAGTATTAATTTATAACAAAAATATTCGAGATTTGAAATCAATTAGAAAACCAAAATGTAAAATACCTTCCTATTTAATGACGACTTTTGACTTTATGTTCACCATTCACTTTTGGGCACATTGTTCACCATTCACTCTGTATATCGCAAGTTTTCTGTTTTTGTTTATTTTTAAAAACCTGATGTGAAGCATCCATTCTCCTGAAGAAAATGAAATACACTCAAAAGAAATACACTGCAGAAAACTGAGTAAAAAGGAAAATTACTTTTTTTTTCTTCCTCAATTATAAATTAAAAAACATTTTTGGAGAATTGGCGACGAATTTGATTTTTTTGTTGGTTTTTGTAAATAGGTATTTCAGAAAGTTCGTACAATATTTTTGCACAGTTTATTAGGTTTAAATGTTTACGTTTATTCTTAATTAGTTTCAATGAGAGTTTGTTTATATCGTTTAATTTATGCCCCAATTATAAGTAAAAATATAATGCACATGTCTTAATGAAAGCATGTGTATTTCTTCATCTAAACGCTCTAAACTATTACCAAAGACAAGCCGCATAGATAATATTTATTATTTATGACCTAATACTTAACAATTTACTGCGCATGCCATCAAACTATGCAGGAAAGTTAAGAAATTCCAAATGGAGACAGATTAAAAGGAGTTGAATTTCCGGGAAGGTTGTCAATCTGTGCGGATTATCATGTCACGAGTTCTGGTCTGATGACAGTGTTTGTGGGAAATGTGACACCGTGAGATAGACAGACGGACACAGTTACAGGCTAGTGGACAATTAGCCCAAGTCACATTGTCTTGACGTGCTAGTCTACACGTGTAGAACGGTGATAGGCTATATAAGGTGAGGTGTTGCAATTAATCAAGGGCAGATACATTGACACGTCCTTCAGATCCAGGAAAACATATCAGGGAAATCAAAACGGCTGGCAGTAAATGTCATTGTTGTGGTTGCCATGGTTATTTATTTGTTTACTTACCTTCGTATTGGTGTTTAGTTGACAAGTACTGTACAACTTATACCATTGAACAGCGTGTTTTTCTTGCGAAAACCTGCCGGATTACAAACTGGTTGGTTGCTACTCGAAGAGTCTTTCGAATTGAGTTTGATGTTCGAAACTTTCCAAACAATTTTATCGATAACACAAAAGTTAGAAACAACTGCATTCCTCCTTGGTGGAAATGTAAAAAAGAAAAAATAGCACGTGTCAAGACTTCGTTGATGATCTTCGAACTGTCTATTGCGTTCTCCACTGAAATATTTGCTCGGATTTTATAAGACATGTCGAAAAGCTGTTGAGAAAGAAAAAATACGACCATAAAAAATTCATGCCATCCAACACTAAAGCACCCACAGTAAAACCAATCAAAATTCGGTATTTCCCATGATTTCATGCTCATCAAAAGTTAATGCTGGACATTCTGTCCATCATGAGGTTTACTGATGAGCCGTGTTTTCATTAGTCTGGATTTGTGAATTAAAAAAAACTCTAGGTATATTGGCACGATGATTGTTGGGTGTTTTTTCCTTTTATGACATTGTTATTAATGAGATTATGGGGGATCATCAAAGAATTTGTAGAACCACTTGATAATATTGAGTAAGGATACTTCCAGCATGATGGTGTATCTTTGCACTCATCCGGTGATTTAATGGGACTTATTACTAATTACTTTAGAGACAGCATTATTTCAAAGGACAGTGACCATCCAGATCTCCAGAACACGTTCGTCTGAGGGCAGAACACGTATACATTTTCGAGATATCACTCGTGAAGCTATGTTTAGTTGCAGGAGGAGGACACTTGCAACGTAACTTTATGCGAGTTTTTTTAAAATTTTACCAGTAGTTGTACGTAATTTGTGAGCCAAATAAATGTTTACTATAGAACAAAAATGGTTAAAGTTCGTACAGATATAAATTAATACATTACACAATCACCATAACAACCGCAACAATATCAGCTGTTTTGTATCTTCCAGAGTTTTGTCTATAGATTTGATGCAGTGTTATGTAATTTGTGTGCCTAATAAATTATTAATGTTAAATTAAAATAGTAAAGATCCTCACCTATGTAAAAATTTATATGCAACTTCCAGAATTATATATATATAAAAAAAAACCTGAGTAAACTTGGAGGTTGAGTGATATACAGGGTATTTCCAAAATTTTACGAGCTTATTCCACACGTCAAAAATAATGAAAAAGTTTATACCATGTGTCCAAAAAGTCCCCCCCCCTTATTTTTTTAAATAATGGAAATAGACAGATTTGCTTTGGGGAAAGTTTAGATAACCAGAGGAGAAGTTTTTTGAAGTATCACAATTTTCAAAAATTACCCCTTACCCCCAAAATGGGGATGTTTGGGGGTTAATACAATAATTTTAAATAGCAACCCTTATTGAGTGATACCTCATTTTAAAGATCTTTTCAAAATAAGATTAATGGCGCAAACCAGAGGTCTCTAAGTTTATCTTACTCAACATAGCAACCAATCGAATTGTGAATTTTACGTTAATAATTAGATCGGAAATGTTACGAAATGTACAACATGCTTTCGAGTCCAGAATCTATTTCTGCTAAAAAGTAAATGGTAGCCATTTCAAGAACTTAATATGAGCTAAAAAACAAGGTAAGGCTCTTACCATCATTTTACCAACATAGAGCAGTTTGTAATGGTAATAAAAACAACCGCAGTTTGTAGGTTATTCACAATTTGATTGGTTGCTATGTTGAGTAAGATAAACTTAGAGACCTCTGGTTTGCGCCATTATTCTTATTTTTAAAAGACCTTTAAAATGCGGTATCACTCAATAGGGGTTGCTATTTAAAATTCTTGACTTACCCCTAAACCACCCCATTTTGGGGGTAAGGGTTGAAAATGTTGATACTTCAAAAAACTCCTCCTCTGGTTATCTAAACTTTCCCCAAAGCAAATCTGTCTATTTCCATTATTAAAAAAAATAAGAGGGGGGGGGGAATTTATGGACACATGGTATATACATATTTTCTAAAATTATTAGTTTTCTATCTCGCCGCCATTTTATGTTTTTAAGAAAAAATGCATATCTTCTTAATAAATTATAAATGATATGGAGTTGAAAGAAATTATTTGAATGAAGACGCATAGGTGCATGCACTAGTTTCTTTTATACAGTTTTTTTTTTCTAGTAGTTTTTGTAAAATAAATTTCTTTTGAAAACAAAATTATTCTTTTTTTTCTGCTCAAATTTGGTGCTTTGCTAATGTTGGATGTTGTGGACAATTACCAAGAATAATGTGTTCTGTTTTATGTCGATAACTCATCCATTCTTTAAGCTACAGAAAGAATAAAAAAACTGAAAATATTTTTGTAAAAATAAACGGTTTTGAAATATTCGAAGTTAAAAAGTTTAAATAGTCGCCATTTTGAATTGAGTTAAGGAAATTGGTTCACTATTTTCTCAAATTTGCTCTTTAAAGTATTATGCAAAATTTCACCGCCATATATTTAAAAACACAAAATGACGGTTAAAAAATTAGCATTTAAGAAAATATGTTTTTATAAACGTTTTCATTGGATTTGATGTGAGGAATAAGCTCCTGAAGTCTTGGAACGATTTTTGGAAACACCCTGTAGTTTTGTAATGTTAAATAGAGACTCAATACCTCTCATAATACGACATAAGTCAGTTTACTAACTTTTTGATAGGAGAGAGAGAGAGAAGGTCAAGTCAACACGCCAAAACCTAACATACCACACCATACCCTCCTGTGCTAGAGTTCGTTGTAGATCCTGGCTTCCTCCACTTTCAGTCTCCATCCTGTTTTTGTTCTGCGAAGCGTCCATCCATCTTCTCACAGTCATTCTTTTCAACATCCTGCTGCCACTTATCTAAGACTTTCCTCTTATTCTTGATCTCATAATTTAGCTGCATAATCATCTTCTGCATATTATCCTACACCATCCGCTCTACATTTCCAATACTACCAATTATTGCTGCTTTGATAAAACGCACAATATCTTAATTTTCCATATCTTAAATTTCATTGTTTAAATATTCTTCTTTGGTTTTCGAATCTTCTACTGGTAGCCTATTTATATCATGTAAGTGTCCACATCTTCGCTCTCTACGTTATCTCTAATCTTACAATGGTCTTGTATAATCTGCTCTTAGGATTCTTGACTTAAACAGCTGTAAATACGCAAAATACTCTCGATTGCCAGCTTATATTTAATTTGTTATCACCCTCAGATGCTCGCACATAGTGAGTATGGGAGTTGCAAATCCGAGGTACCCTAGCTGGATCTACAACTTTCTTCGTGTAGTCATGGGTTAGATCCGGTCTCACACGACCCCAGCGCTATTAGTGTATTCGAGGACTAGGTCTTTATTTTATAAGACGATGATGACTAAGAGGTTTTTCTCCTTTATACAGAAGGGAATTTTTTTTTTAATTTTTTTTTTTTTTTTTTTTTATTCAGTGTGATTTCAAGGTATTTTAATTCACGTACCATCTCAAGGCAGTGTGCACCAATTTTAATATAAAAATATGTTTATCGTACAGCTACTATTAAAATGGAGACCAAATTTTGGCCATTTTGTCCCTATATCAAACTACCATTTCATTTAATAATTCGTATTTCTTACTATTACTGTGATGTCATCTAGATACCCTTCTCATTTTAATGGCCTCGTGAAGCCAAGGAAAATAATCTGAAGGGGGGGGGAAGAAGATTTTGAGACTCTCTATGGCTGACGCTCATTTTCAATAAAACGGCTGTGTAATTACAATATTAAAACTGAATCAATCAGTGTACCTTACTCACGAGGAAAAGGTCCCATCAACTTCTTTAGTAAACTTTCTCAACTAAATAGTATATTGCAATGGTGAAAGTAAGGTCAAAAGAATATTACAAAAGCAGTAGTGAATTTTCAAAAGCTGGCAATCATTAGTTTGAATGAATATACTGATAAGAGCACTGATAATATAAAGGACGGACGTTGTGTTACTAACTTGTCAATTCATGTAAAATGCAGTATACCAATGTAAAATTTGAAAATTTCAGTAATTAAACTATATTATATTTATTTGGGCAAACATTACGCTTTCGCCATGTTAGGGTCGTTGTAGAATTGTTTTTAATTTCGTTAGTTTTCTTATCTACGTAAGACCGAATATGTGTTATGGTGGATGTTGCTATTTAAAAAAATTAACACCCTCACACCTTCCACACAGAATGGGGGAAATTTTTAAAAGCTAGGAAAAAAGGGACCCTAACTAACCCGTTAAGTATTAGTAGGGTTTCTGTTATAATTAGAAAATGAGTTGGAGGTTACAGGACTTGTTTTCCACTATGTATAAACAAATTTTTAATAAAGAACTTCTAGCTATTCCGATCTCCTTCATGAAATGTGCAACGAGCCTACCTATTGGAGTAATTTGGATCCATCTTTGGCTGCAGTATACATACAGTATGATCATAAAGTCCTCTATTTTTGTTAATAATTGTAATAAAACCCAAGCTTTGGGAATCCCTATAGAATCTCGGAAAATATGTTTTTTTTTCTCTTGAAAAAATGACTCTCGTTCGATTTGCATGCCGTTTTAATTAATCATTTCCAAAGATGTTCTAATTCTACACCACGATTTCAGATTTTTTTTTTTTTTTTAAGTTGACAGTGGAGGAGGTCTTTCTATATATCCTTTTGTTCTTCAAGAAATACATGCAGAAAAACTCAAATATAAAATTAAAATTGTTTTGTTTATCTCGTAAAAATTTGCTATTCCCATAAATGTTAACGCTGTAAACAAATATTTGGCAGTAACTTTCTATTTTTGTTTCATTTCTAGTGGAAAATCTAGCCTCGTCAGTATTCTTGAATTACATTCCTGTCGTTTTAGTAAAGAGCGAACCGTTTGACAATTAAAGTTTGATGAACCAATTCGACATGCGAGCGGGCTTTCTTATAACACATTACTATATCGATTAATCGACATAGAACTGTGACAGATAAACCTAATATTGTTCTAAAATGATTCCTACTTTGTCACATAATAAAACAGTTCAGGCGTTGACGATAAATTCGTTTTTTACCGGATTAGTCGCAAGTCCCGAAGGAGTTGGGACAGGAAACCTCCAACAAATTAAACGTTAATGGCATACTCATTGGACTAAACTTCCGGCTAGAGTTGTGGAGATCATGTTATATGAGGGTGCGCTGTGCGAGGACACTTACAATGCTTCTTTACTGCCACTATCTGCACTAACTCTAGTTTTTATTTTTAGTGCTGCCTTGAAAATACTACGTTCAGCGATAAAATTTTTAAAAATACTCGGCATTAAGCTACCCTGTCATTAGAGGCGGTGTTGTAATAAACAATATAGTCTGGACCATAATCCTGAAGGAAAGAAAAATATCAGACCAATCCATATTCTCTCCCACCTCCCATAGAGAATTTGTTTATTTAAATTAATTGTATTGTCTAAGAAATGAGTATGGTCAAACACTAATTATATTTCGTCATACTGCTTCAAAAACAGCTGTTTTCAATACTTTAGCACTGAGATGCTAAAGTTGATCTTTTTAGCCCTAAGTAAGTACAAGTAAAAATTAAGACGAAATAAAATATAAATTGTTGAAATATTTCTACTTATAATGTTTTATATTATTGAGGCCTACTGTTCATTATTAAAGTTTATTATTTTAATTAATATTATTGAATGCAAGAAAACGTAGAAAATTTCACCTACTGAAAAAATCTATTTTTTTTTTTTTAGACGTGTAAATATTATACATATAAAAAAACTACTTTTCGTCATACTGCTTCAAAAACAGTTGTTTTCAATACATGCATTGAGATGCTACAGTTGTTGTTTTTAGTCCTAAGACCTAAAAACATCAGCTGAGGTCAAGATCATCAGTTGTGACTTCGTTTATACGAATTAATTAACGATTGTAAAGCATCTATAAAAACAACCCATACTCTCGATTGTAAATAACAGATAAAACAGCTGTTACCATCGATTTGAAGGTAAATCGGTTATAACATTTTAGTTTTTTTTTAATTGTTTTATTATATTGTTTGCATTATTACGAAAAATATAGTTCATCACTTGGGCCAAAAGAAGCGTTTCGATCATCGCTCATTTTCCGGCCTCGGCCGTTAAACTTGAGCTTGTATCGAAAAGCTTCACTTTTGGTCCTAGTGATGAAATATACTATTATCTACCTGGAGAAGTTTTGATCTAAAATCTTATCTTTAAAATGCAAGCACTGAATTTTATCTTTCTTATCAATTTTTTTCTTGTTGTTTATACGAGAACCTCTTTGTCATCATCGCCTTTTAGAAAAATAAAAGTGTCAAACGTGTGCTAATACCAAATAATTTTTAAGTGCCAGTATAAATTGTACAGACACGCGTGTGAAATTATAAGTGTCCTTGATTTTACCTACAGATCCTAATAAAGAGAAATCATTGAAAATGTAATTCATCTTTTAATGGCTTTTGAATTGTTTGTCTCACATTTCACAAAAACTTCTTTTAAAACTTATACTGTTCGCGTTTCTCATTGTTTGGTTAAATTAAGTTGTATACGTCATAGAAAAAGCTATAATACATGATTTCTCACTGCAACCTAATTTCAAATCCAAATAATTTTTTTTTTCAGATTTGTAGGTCACGCCGAGTTTAAGTTAAAAGGGGGAGGAGGCGTGATATCTGACACTTTAAATTTGGCCTGGTGCTAACATATTAATTTTTTCGTCAAATAAACATACATATTTGTTGTTAGAATAACTTCTTGTTTTATTTGATTCCACACAAATAATATTTGGCACACAACAATTTTTCAACTCAATAGTATTGGCCCCTTAACTATTCCATTTGCGTTTATGTGTGACAATACATTTGCGTTATTCCTATATGTGTGACAATACAAAGAATATAAATACAAATTTTTAAATAGAGGATTTATCATGTTACCTGTGTACTGGTTACTACTTACAGACAGACACGCAAGTAAAATTATAAAGGTCCTTGGTTTTACCTACGGTCCCTAAAAAGAAAGAAAAGAACCTAAAATAAAAATTCCCTAGCCCTCGATTACTTTAATACCGTCAGGGTGGGTAAAGAGCCAGAGTTGGTCATGAGAGGACTTGATAAGAGCAAAGAGAGGTGTCTGACCTAAGACTACTTGATAATATGTGTATATCTAGTTAGGGGCCCTTTAGATTGCCACGCCAGTACTCGCAATAAGTGAGCCTCTGTGGTTTTCTTTGTTATCGAAAAAATCTTTACAATTAAAATTATTAATTTTAGAAATTATTCCACTCTTAGTTAATCCTCTCAATTATTATTATGACTTTCAAATGACCATTGTAACTTACATCATAACTAACCTTTATGTTTGAAAAGATCCGTTTTAAATATTTGAGGTTAGCTCAACTGAATTGCATTTTCTTCTCGTCGTTTTTCTGTAATGATGAAGACCTTTAAAATGATGTATCGCACGTCATTCCTTTACTGTTTCGTTTCCATTTATAATCTAAGAGAGCGAGAGGGGGAGGGCGTAAAATATTGCACAAATTCCTTACTCACGCATCCCTAAAACAATATAAAAACCAACGAAAACTGTTCATCAACAAAAATGTCAGTTCGTCACTTGTCAGTCAATAAAGAACAGTGAATTCTGTTTTTGAAAAAAAAAAAAAAAAAAAAAATTATTTAAATATTGTCTAAAACTGCCTTGTTTGTGACCTCAGCGTAAATTGTGTTAATTAAAATCGACCATTTTTTTAACAGTCCATTACCGATTTTTTTACCGATAATTCAAAACCGACATTTGTGGAGAGGTAGCGATCAGTTTTGTTTGGATCATTGGAGACTATACTTAAGCGAAATTTGATCAGAATTGTTTTTGAGATGTTCTTATCTCTCGAGGTGACTTTATACTCTGGCTTACGAGTTTTTTTTTGTCTTTTTTAACGACCTTATTTGCACGGGATATCCGATTTTTAGAAAACCGTAATTTTTGTTGTTATAACACATACTCTCAAATTTTGAGTTATCGAAAAAATGAAAATATTTTTCCGAGATAGTCTATTACCAAAATAAGTTCACGTAACAAATTTGATTAAAATGTGTCGAAGCGTTTGGGCTTAGGGCCATACTGTACGGGCAGAAAAAAACGTGACCGAATGTCGGTGGCAGAAAAGCGTAGGCATTGTATAACTAGTTAACCTATGGTCCAAACTATACGAACCGAATTGACCACGCCGACAGACGCGTCAGCAAGCGGAGAGGCGGTTTTTACGCCAAGCGACGCGCAAATTCGGCTAGCAGAAATTCCGCTTATCAAACTATACGGACAGAACCCCGACCGAAAACAAAAGCGCGCCTGGTGGCTCTGTGCAGAACCTAGAATCAAAACAAACCAAGTTGAGGAATTTACAAGTAAGGTTATATTCAACTATTATTGTTTTAATTATGTTCGACACTGAACGGTTTATTGTAGAAGTAGAAGAACGACCAGCCCTTTACGACATGAGTTGTAAGGAATATAGTAATAAAATTATTAAATCATAATGTTGGCTTGAGGTTTGCAAGGCAATGGACGGGGATTGGGATAACAGTTGGTGGGTTAACCATCGCCTTTCCTTCTCCGTAAACATAACATCATGCAAACAACTCAACAAATGTAATGCACCAACACAAGCAATATCTATCTCATCCATTTTGGTACGGAATAAACTATAAAAATAGGTTATAATGTCACAACAAGCATTTCGTCGGTCCAAAAAAAACGCTCTTATAGTTACGCACCCTGAAATTCGGCGCAGAATTGAGGCCGAAATATTATGCTCGTATAGTATACGAAAATTCGGCCGGAATTAACCTGATGTTTCGGTCGCGTTTTTCTGCCCGTATAGTATGACCCTTAGAGCACTGCACCTACGACAGACATTAGACAGAAAGACATAATTTCCAAGCACCACTCTTTTAGACTCAGACCACCCCATAACAGATATATCCGTAAAAACTCAACATATCTTTACATTTGAAAATTTGAGATTTGAACCCGGGAACTCCAGTTTTGACACACTCTGTATATAAAATTTAATGAAACTATTTTAACTTTGTGTAGCTCAAACCGTTCTCTTGATGTAGCCTACATTACGGACACCTTATCAGACTTTACCCTTATATTTATTTGAACTTTATATTTTTAAAAGCCAAGCTTTTATATAAATACAGGAACAAGTGATAAATTATAATTTTGTTGTGTAATGACTGGTTGTCTGCAAGTTTTTCTTTAATTTTATGTTTTTTTTAATGTTTTTTTAAAAATTATGTTTTCCCATTTTAAACAGGTCTTAACTTAAGATTGTTTCCTCTATTTCCCCCTTTTTTACATATCTTCTAAGAAAAACTAATGAAAAGAGTAGAATATTATAGAAAATATGTTCTATATTTTATAACAGTTATTATTTTTTTTAAATAAATTATTGTCTTCTATTGCTACAAATAAATTTTTAATAAACCAAATATTAGTGAAGACATTTTGTATACTCTTGTTTTCTCCTCCTCAATTATTTAAAAATTTATTTTTTATTAATTTGTTTACGTTATCAGCCGAAATGTTCCATAGAATAATAATGGAAAAATAAATTAAATTTGTTCATTTATACGTGAGAGCGTAAAAACACCAAACAAAATTCACGGTTATTTCATTCCAGAAATGTAGTTGCTTGTCTCCATTTTTGTTTCGTTTTGGCTCCATTAGAGGATGTGTGATAGAAAGTTTCCCCACACGCCGAGCTGTTACCTTGATGTTACGATTATGAAACTGCTTGGATAGTTTTTGTTCTCAGACTCTGTATATTTCCAGTTGATTGCGTTTCTGATCCAACCATTATCGACATGTATGAAGACATGCGATGTATCGACTTCCTACCTTGAGGCGAGGGTGGAGCTCCGGTTACTACAGGTTTCTTTGTCAACTGTTCCTTGTTAACAGATGGCGTTATATCTATAACCCTCAGGGGCTCACTTTAGTTAGAGCAATCCCGAGGGAATTTAGTTGGATCCATACTTTTTTTTTTCATGTAATCTTTGGTTAGATTCCTGTTTTTCATCTTTCCTCGCGTTTCTCTTGATCAACTTTTGTTCTTTTCTGACTATGACGCTATTAGAGTATTCGAGGACTAGGAGTCTTTATTTTACGTCTTTTAACTTCTTTTTTTAAATTATTTATATAAGCCGATGATGATCAAGAGGTTTTTTCCTTTTCTTAAACAACATGGGGAAAGAATTTTATATTAGAAAAACGTTTAATCCTAGATGGCCATATCTATAAACCGTTTTTTTTGTAACCTTCAAAAAAGAAATCACAAAAACTAATTACTTTATTCAAAACCTAAATTGTTATATACTTTTTTTTTTCGAGAAAGCGTTATAGACTTCATTTATGAATGAAAAAATGTTTGAGTGAAATATTGTGGAATCAGTATACAGAATCAAGAATTAAAAACATTTCTTTACGCGTTATATAAATGATAAAAACATTCATACATACCAACAAAATAAGTGTTTTAATTTCTGTCTAACTATACTAATTATTTATAAATTAGTTTTGAAGAGAAATGTTTAATAAAAAATCATTATTTTCTACCTTTTTCTTTTAAAAAGATTTTTAAGATTGTAGTACAAATTAGCAAAAAAGAGCTAATTAGTTCTTTAAATCACCAAAAATAGGTACATATCGAAAATCTAAGTTGTTATATAAAAGTTTTTAGTTGAAGTTTATATAATTTATCTGTCAATAGTAGACCTATAAAATAGAAATATTTTGGAATCAGAATGTCGAGAAGAAAAAACTCAATAATCATTACGCAACCTAAAAGTAACAAAAATACGGCCAATTGTATGTGTTTGAAGATATAGAAACAACTTAGAGTAGAGTTTTCAGTGGTGTTATCTCCGACTTGGTAAAAACAAAATTAATGACTTGAAAAATGAAGTTTTTTTTTGCCAATGGTGCGATCTTTATTAAAAATAATTTGTTCATGTTATTTAATGGCGAAACCGCTCAATTATCCCATCCTTACATTAAAAAATAACTAAAAATAACAACTCATAGCCTTTGAAAACTTTAATAGTTTCAGGGTCGAAAAAGAACAATAATTTGTCAAGAGAGACCCGATTCGAACTGTGATAGAGCGGGATCTAACACATGACTACGTAAAAAATGTAAGATTCAGCTTGGGTCCCTCAGAATTGCCAATCCCGTACTCACTATAAATGAGCTCCTGAAGGTAGCAATCTTGTAAAATCGGTCGCTATTGTAACGCTTTCGGCGTCAAACTCTTAATTTATTGTTGTATATTAATCTTAATTTATTATATATATGAGATAATAACAGAGCTTTTTGAACAAATGTGAAAGTTTATAATGTTAGATTTAAAATGGTAAAATCATTACGATTCTATTAATTATTAATGGGCATTGTTTATTTAAAGCTAAAAGTGTTTCTCCTACAATTATTTACTAAATGTCACTGGTAGGTTAGTAAATTATTGAATGGCCGTTTAAGGGTTAATAGATATTACAAGAGAAGAATTACTGTTGCGGCTGACAAAGTTGGTGCCAAATATTATCCAGAACGACTTTTATGAATTATTTCATTTACGTATTATTTCGTAATGACTATTTACGAATTATTTCGTAAACAGAGAAGTGCTCCGTAAAATAAGGTCTGGGCCGTCACAATTTTTTTGTAATACAAAAAATTTTAGTGCTAAGTAAAAATCATCAAGATTGATAATGTAAGACGAAATAATGGCTAATTTATTAAGAATCTACGTCAAAATAAAGATAAATGGTCAGTGTTTGTTTCTATCATTTCACTTACTCAGTATACGAACTAGAGACTATATGGTAAGTTTGGTAATCGAAAAACAAATCGACCTCTGTTTTATGGCTGATCTTCATGTTTCATGCCCTCAGTAGACCGACAAAAAAACATCCCGTCCTTCCTTCGTCTTTGTTATCTGTAACGTAATCACGATAGCGACCACAAAATGAGATAGAAACATGAAATGTAGTAAAGGGACTATATAGTGTGCTCATATTCAAATTCAGAAATATTGAATTATATTCAATATAATATTAAATAAAAATATTGAATTTAGAAATATTGAATTCAGGAATATCGAATTATATTCAATATAGTCTAATATTAAATAGAAATATTGAATTTAGAAATATCAAATTATATTCAATATAATACTAAATAGAAATATTGAATTATATTCAATATGATATTTAATAGAAATATTGAATTCAGAAATATCAAATTAGCCTATATTAAATAGAAAAAATTGAATTAAGAAATATCAAGTTATATTCAATATAATACTAAATTGAAATATTGAATTCAGGAATATCGAATTATATTCAATATAGTGTAATATTAAATAGAAATATTGAATTTAGAAATATCAAATTATATTCAATATAATACTAAATAGATATATTGAATTATATTCAATATGATATTTAATAGAAATATTGAATTCAGAAATATCGAATTATATTCAATATAATCTAATATTAAATAGAAATATTGAATTTAGAAATATCAAATTATATTCAATATAATACTAAATAGAAATATTGAATTATATTCAATATGATATTTAATAGAAATATTGAATTCAGAAATATCAAATTAGCCTATATTAAATAGAAAAAATTGAATTAAGAAATATCAAGTTATATTCAATATAATACTAAATTGAAATATTGAATTCAGGAATATCGAATTATATTCAATATAATCTAATATTAAATAGAAATATTGAATTTAGAAATATCAAATTATATTCAATATAATACTAAATAGATATATTGAATTATATTCAATATGATATTTAATAGAAATATTGAATTCAGAAATATCGAATTATATTCAATATAATACTAAATTGAAATATTGAATTCCGAAATATCGAATTATATAAATTTTAATATTAAAGAGAAAAATTGAATTCAGAAATATCAAATTATATACAATATAATATTAAATAGAAATATTGAATACAGAGGTATTGAAAATGTCATAATGTCCATTTAAAAAATTTGTTTGTTTACAACTCTATTTTATACATTTTATAAGACCTGTGAATATGTACTGTCTTATGTAGCATGATGTAGTGATTAGAAAAGATCCATGAGGCCTAACTACGAAGACATAGTCACGCCTTATGGCGACATAGAACAAAATATGGATGTGCAGATTGTCTGCGCGATAACAACTTTATTAAGAAATTTAAGAACAGTCGAAAGGTTTAAAAATCTTGCACGCGAGAGCTTGCATGTTCTACATTAGAAGATTAAAAGTATGAGATATTATATTCTCCAAAGAAGATTATCAAGATAGTTAATGCCATATCCTTCTTTACTTGAAAACTTTTGCCACTTCAAAGTAGGTAACAACAAGTAATTAAATCCCCCCCCCCTCCGCTGGGGGGAAGGGGGCGTCGGTTTACATCAGTTATTGTTAAAATGTCAACCAGATGTGGGAAATGTAGTATTAGCTATAATCGTATTAGCTTATGAGTACAATCTTAAAGCGGAAAAGTTGAATAGAATCATCATGGTACTTGCAGGCTTACTGAATTTAAGAAAATTGTGACTTTTCAGTTAAACATTCTATTTTCTTGCTTTATTTTTACCTACCAAGTAAAGTGACCCAATTTTCAAAAACTGCATTCAATTTCCTATAAGACAGAACCAATATAGTTTTATTTAAACTGAGAATATGTATAATTTACAACTCCCTAAACATGAAAAATTTGAATGTTTAAAAATCTTTGTTAAAATTCTTCTCTTTTTTTTACAAACAAACGACTACACCTATAGGAGTTAAAATTTCATAAAAACTATCGCTTTTCATAACCTATACAACAGTATAAAACAGGAAGTTATTTTAGATTTTGGTTCTCTAATTGATACTTAACTATATTCAATTATAATATTAAAAAAAAAAAAAAAAAAAAAAAAAAAAAAAAAAAAAAAAAAAAAAATCTCGAAAGTGGGTTTGTAATAACTCTCTACAAAAGAAATAAAATGTCTTTATTGTCAAAATTAACCATTATCAAGGTTAGTGATCTGGTCAAATAATGATATGACAAGCGAGCAGGTATAAAACTGAACTGCAAATACAGTATTTGGCATTTACATGTTTATTTACCAACCCCGTGAAAAGATCTTTCTTATTTTAATACGTAAATTCATTTAGTTCTGTTACATTAGCCCCTTGAAAGTGCTCGATTATTTTTGCAGTGTTGCTCTACATGGTTTTTTTTTTAAGGCAATGTTTATAATGCCGCGATTTACAAATTTAGACTATCCTCACATTTATTTTATTTATAGTTTATGTAGAGGCTAAACACAAAAAGTAGAGACTAAAAATAGCATAAACTACGATGTCCAGTGCTACTGTTTCCAGCCGCGGTGTGTTCGCAAGGATACACAGAAAACTCGCAGAAACTGTCTCATTTGGGGGTACAAACAGCAGGACATCTAGATGGAACAGTTCGTCCTTAATCGAGTGCATTAGGACCCTACTACTGGAAGCTCTCGGCAAGTTGCATTTATCGAAGTAGGAGTTTCTCGATGGAAAATGTTAGATATATTGCATAAGGAAAATTGTCATCCCTCATCACTTTACGCGTGTTCAAGCTTTGTAAGCTACAAATCCCCAGCGAAGGTTCGACTTTTGTAATTGGTTATTACAACGAGATATCGAGAAACATAACTTCTTCAGAAAAATACTGTGGACCGGCGAGTCTCAATTCACACGGTCAACATCACTATGAGGATATATTGCTATTCAATGATCGCTTCAACAAAGATCCATAATGTTTTGGCCGGTGTAGAAGGAGACCGTTTGGTAGGCCAACATATGTTTGAAAAAATCCTAATGGCAACATTTATTTACATTTTTTTCAACATCAACTTCCAGTATTGCTTGACGAGATTCCTGCAGAGCAAATACCTGACCACATAATTTAGCACGACGAGGCAGCACATTAGTCAGCTATGTCCGTAACTTTTTAAATGGGCAGTACTCCAGATAGATTGGCAGGAAGGTCCTATTCTGTTCTCAGCATCCTGATCCCAATCTTATAGAGTTTTTCGCTTTCTAAAATGACAAGTCTACAGCACGGTATTTTTTATGATACCGCCTGAGTATTTATTATTTAAAATGACAAGACTGAGTAATTTATATTCCTTCAGAGTTACGGTATTGGAAGTGAGGAAGAGAGATAGAGAGTGTTTAGGCACGGTGGGCAACAATTTGAACACCACAAACAATTTAACATAAGTTGGAAACATGAGATAACTATTAACAAAAGTACGTAATTATTGTTTCAAAAATAGATATTGTAACCAACCTACTTTCATTGTAGATATCAATTTATTAAAAAAATAACTAATCGTAAAAAAAGTTTATCACGATTGATTGTAAATTGCAGAACCAAATTCTAAAATATCTTCACATTTAATCACGACTTTTGGATATCTGGACGTAATAATTCTATGAACGAAATAGTAAATTACCAATCCGTTTATACAGTTGGAAAGTTTTGATTTTTTGTGAGATTTGAAAGTCTGAACTATAAACGTTGTCGTTTGTTTGTAAAAGAAATTTAAATTTTAACAAATATGACAATCAATCACATTTTTAAGTTTATATTTGTTTATAGGAAATACACATATAGCCCCAGACAGGTGTATAACCTCATGGTATTATTTTTTTGTTTGTAGAGTAGGTTTGTTTTCTATATTTTCTGTAAATTTTTTTTTGTAAAAAAGGGAAAAAAACATTTGTCTACAGTTGTTGACAAAGGTGGCATTTTGTTCATTTAAAATAGTTTGCAAAACAGCTGATTTCTCAACAGTTTCACTTTGCCCACTACTTTGCACACTACTTTGCTCACTCCGAATGGCAACCGAACAAAACGAAATTTAGGTTAAGTTTATTTGAATTGATTTATAATATACAGGAAATGTCCCGTATGTAGGTTAGATTAATTCTTACATGTAAAATAACATAAATAAACAACAAAACAACGTTTTAAAGTTGAAAAGGGAAGTAATTATTCATGAAGATGATTGACAGTGTATGTACACGGAGAGTATTTTTCGTTTGCCGAGTTTTGAAGTTGGCAATCCCGTTTCCTCAACAATACACCTAAGTTATTTGTAATATTCATAAATAACTTCAGTTTTGACGTGAGAACTTCTACTCAATGTTGATGTGTTGTTTAGTACTACTGCTATATTTTGTGTAGTTAGTTTTAAAATATGGACAGTTCAGAGGATGAAAACCTGTCAAATACCCCGACTAAATTAGCGGAAAAAGCTAACAACGTTGTACTAAATCTCCTTCCTGTCAAATCAAGGAAAAAGTACGACCGCCAGTATGAACTGTTTTTGTCATGGCTAAAGGAAAACAATGGTAACAAAATAACAACTGTAGACAAAGTATAATGTGCAATTCGTGAGCAAAGTGTCTTTTCCTAAATTCGATAAAATTGACGCACTCGGCAAGCCTCGTGCGTCAACATTTTTCTCTCGTTTAAAAAAAGTACCACTTTGCTCACTAGTTGCACAAATAACTATTTTTATTTTTAAAAAAACAAGAAATGACATTTATTCAATATATATGGCAAAATATATATGGCAAAATTCTAATAAAACTTCAGAGAAAATAATAATAGAGATTATGAAACTGAATAACAACCTATTTTTTAGCGCGTTTAGATCTATGGTGGATTACTTATTTTATCTCACCCACAAAATTGAAAAAATGGCGATCAACCAATAGGCTACATGTTGTGAATATGGATCTCAAAAAGCGATGGTATCTGCACCTTGTAAAACTTTGAGATGCCGTTGAAGTTACCACTATCAATATAAACTTTATCAAAGCCATGAAAATTCTCTATAGGGCCTCAATATCAGAGATTAATTTCGGAAACATTAAAACTGAGGGGTTCCACGTATCCAGGGGCTTTATAATTAGACAAGGTCTTAATAACATGGACACTGGACATCCCGTTAAATGGCGGTATGATAAAAGGCTGCGGATCAAGTCGTATTGACTCAAGATTATGAGGACATCATGGGGTATATGAAGAGGAAGTTGGTAGAGGAGTACGGTAATTGGAAGTAAATGTTGTTGCACTCGTGCACTCGTTGTGATACAATGGCCCTGCGAGTGGACACATAAAAGTGATTTTAAATTTTAAAAACTAAGAACTTGATCAACAAACTATACGAGTACAACTAATTTTATCAAAAACCTTTCAAGTAAATTTTATTTAACAGTTTTATTTAACTCCTACAAAAAATATTAAAAAAATAATACAGGTTTGTTCATTAGAAAAAGATATTATTTATTGGACGTCCAAAAGAGTAAATAATATTTTTATTTAATTTTTTTGAATAATAGGCCCTAGTCCTTTAGGGACTATGACACGAAAATTTAGCTTAGCTGCACCACCCATATGATTTTTGAATATTTATAATAATGTACTAAAATTAACAGAATTAGTCTATAAAATATCTCAACCGCTAACACTGTAAACAGACATTTTTAAACTACTTTTACATGATTTTTTGGTTTTTAATACTTTAAAAAAATAAACGCAACAGTGTAAAGAAAACAGAATAGAACTTTGTTATTGACACTTTCAATAGAAAGAAATGTTTCATAGGATGTTAGTTTTATATCTAAACATATATAAAGAACAGGGTGATTCAATAAAGAAGTATATTTTTTGTTGGCTGGAACATCCAAGGTATAATTAACAGAATAACAGGATTTACACAGCCGGAAAGAGCACATTTTAAAGTTTTGTGTAACATATTCCGGGCAATCTGGACCCACGTGTCACTCGGCAGATATCAATGCGATAATCGAATTCTATCGAAACTCTTTGAAGAGTGTCCAGTTCAACACTTCGTATCTTTTGTCTAACTCCAAGAGGTTTAAAGGCAAAGCAGGAACGAAACGAACACTCCTGCCAAAAGAAATCACATGGTTTCAGATCGGGGCTTCGAGGAGGCCAACGTAAAAGTGACATATTTTCATCAGCTGTGCGAACAATCCAGCGTTGCGACAGATTTTCATCCAGGTAATCTCTCATATGGCTTAGCCAGTGTGGGAGCGCCACATCTTGAACCCTAATGAAGTTGTCCACTGTCTTCGTTTAGTTGAGGCATCAGCCTATCCAAGTAAACTGTGACCGCATTCTCTTGAAAAACGTGCTGATACAGCACAAACAACATTCAGCCAAGGGGAATATTTCATGCTGTACGACTTCTCTAGGATTTTCAGTTTCCCAAAACGTACATTGTAGGTACTTGTTGACTTTTCCATTAATATGGAAATTTGACTCTACACCAAAATTAAGTCGTTCAAAAAACCATCTGAGCCTATGTCCTTGTACATAATTCATTACAAAACCCAAAACACTTAATTTTATGGTCATTCTTTTAATTTTGCAATAGTTGAAGCTTATAGGGGATCATCTTAAGCCTTTTCATCACAATACTCCAAACTGTGGGCTGGAGTATTTTAAGTCCAAACTCTCTTTGATAGTAGATTTTTGCGGACTACCTAACAGATAGACCAACCTGTTCAACTTGATCTGCCGGCGTTGCTGGCCTGCCTGTACTTTTACCTTTACACAAATGCCCTGTATTCTTGAACTACTTGTACCAATCTTAAATGGACTTCCTAGTTGAAGGATCTTTATGATAATGTCTCCTAAAATGATGTTGCACGACAGTAACAGATTGATTTTTTTTTTTTAAAGACGTCTTCGTTTGAGTATTGATCATTTTGTTGCTAAAAAATAGGATCAGTTGACTACAATCATCTGTTGTAGTTAAAACTTGAAGTCATTTACTACACATTGATACCAAATATGATGAAATTAAGTAATGTGTGCCTATATCATGTTTTTTAGACATATGAAAGTGTGTACTTATTTTTGAATAACCTTCTTTTTGTTTGTTTTTTTTAAATACAAAGTTACAGTTTACTTTACAATTATTTATAAAAGGTCCCGATTTTTGTATATTTTCATAAATTGTGAAGTTACTGAAATATACCTAATCATTTAATCGAACATAGTTTGCGGAATTTTTAAAATAAATAATCACACTGCAACTTTAAGAAACGATTTTATTTTTTTATTGCAAGTATAAAAATATGCAATTTTATTTTAAAAAACAGATCTTTATCAAAATTATACCGTTTTTTTTAACCACATTTACATTGATTAAATACAAAATAACAAGAAACATACAGATTTGGCCTAAATAATATTGGAATGTATTAAATTAATTGATTTTTAATATTTAGTTATAAGTTAGACATGTTTTGGGTTTGTTTGTTGTTCCTCATTCCAGCTATAACTTTGTCAGTAAGGACTCGTAAGAGCAATTTAAATTATACAAAATTCGTATTTTGGAATTTTGTATTTAACGTAGGCCTATAGTTCTCAACTATTAAAGCTCGTGAAGATATTGTATAGGACATAGAATAGTTTCAACGGTCATAACTGTATCTATTGTAATCGTATCCAAACAAATAAAAAAAATTAAATTGTTGAAAATTTTATTATCTTTAAATGTTGTATTTAACGTGCTTTCGTAAAAAAACAGGGTTTTCAAACCTTTTCCCCTTTTCGAAAAAAAAAAAAAAAATTTTTTGAAAACTCGGGACTTTTCGTTTAATTAAAAAAACAAAGTAATTTAAAATAAATTCTTATAGTTTTTTGAAACTTTCATTTTTCTTTTTGAGAGAGATTTAAAATTTTGATTCTACTAGGTATCAAATATTCGCTTTGGGTACCTGTTTATTTCACATAAAGCCACTTATTAATTTTCGTCCATCCACTCTTCCACCCAGTGATATATTCTTTTCCAAGTATCTCCACCCATTGCATACTTGTATAGTATATTATGTCCATCTGTAATATCACGACTTGTCGGCTGTCTATACACATGCATTTTATTTTCTTTATATTTACTTCCAAACTTGATTTCCCGTACTCACATAGCAATGTCTTGGTCATATACATATACAATGTCATCATAATCTTGTGGCAGTATGACCTGATCGTATTCAAAACAGTATATAAATCAGACTATTGTTATTATTCAAGCACCCTTCCTGGGTTCTTTAACTTTAAACTAATTAATCAGTGGTTCAGTACTCAATTAACCTTTATTAACAAGAATAACCATCTCCTATCTTATTACTGTACAATGCTATGATCTTCTTATTTTTAATATTCAGAGTGACTCTAATTGTTGCGACTCACAGGTCTGATTCTACGATGTAAGTTTAATTATCTGACTCTGAAAAAATTGCAAGTTTCTTAATACACGAAGTTTGCTCACCCTATTTACAATTCTTATGGATACTTGTCCGAAGTCTAATCTCCCAGGAAGCTCTTACTCGCCAAGTCCGTCTGCTATCTTCAAGAATTCCTGCAGCACCTCCACCTGATCATTCTTGGTCCACTGACCAAGTTTCCTCCCACCCAAAGGTTTATATATCATTGTAGCATCAATGACGTCTGCCTTGATTCCAAGGCAAGCGATTTCGTCAGTTTTCTAGGTCTGTTAAAGTAATTGTTGTCATTCCCTGGCCTCTTAAAAAGAACTTCGACTATATTCCTAATTATTTATTCTGATATTCTTTATATTTACTTCAAAACAACATTTCCCGAGTGTTTTTTTTATAATTTTACTTATTTAAAATTTACATCCTAAAATGTAAAGAACATCTTAACCTACAGCATAGTGGGGTGGCCTGTACATGTGAGAGCGGACAGATGATGAATGCCATCAATTTGGATTTACTTACAAAACTTTTGCTATTACTTTATCTGATTCCTCCTACCATCGTACCATCAGACAACAAACAAAGTAATTCCCAACTAACGGCTATATTCTAGACACTAAAGCTGACGTGCTGCATAGCATGTATGATTTGTACCCATCACTGAAACCACCTCCTTTTCCTCATAGGTCCATTTTATTTTTTTCGTAGGACCGCCGTTGGGAAAGAACATCAGCCTTTCGTTATTCTGATTTCTTCTTCTGCAACTCCAAGCTCTTGGCTTCAATCAATGCTGCAGTCTAGCTGATTTGTTCCATGCTTCACGTGAAGCCAGCAGTATTCCAGGTCTATATTTTATTATATTGTCTAGTAGGACCGCCGCTGGGAAGGAACGTAAACCTTTACTCTTCCTCATAGCCTCTGTTATTCTGGTTTCTTCCTCTGCAACACCAAAATCTTGGCTTCAATTAATGCTGCAGTCGAACTGATTCGTTCCATGCTTCACGTGAAGCCAGCAGTATTCCAGGTCTATATTTTATTATATTGTCTAGTAGGACCGCCGCTGGGAAGGAACGTAAACCTTTACTCTTCCTCATAGCCTCTGTTATTCTGGTTTCTTCCTCTGCAACACCAAAATCTTGGCTTCAATCAATGCTGCAGTCGAACTGATTCGTTCCATGCTTCACGTGAAGTTAGCAGTATTCCAGGTCTATATTTTATTATATTGTCTAGTAGGACCGCCGCTGGGAAGAAACCTGAACCTTTACTCTTCCTCATAGCCTCTGTTATTCTGATTTCTTCTTCTGCAACTCCAAGCTCTTGGCTTCAATCAATGCTGCAGTCTAGCTGATTCGTTCCATGCTTCACGTGAAGCCAGCAGTATTCCAGGTCTATATTTTATTATATTGTCTAGTAGGACCGCCGCTGGGAAGAAACCTGAACCTTTACTCTTCCTCATAGCCTCTGTTATTCTGATTTCTTCCTCTGCAACTCCAAGCTCTTGGCTTCAATCAATGCGGCAGTCTAGCTGATTCGTTCCATGCTTCACGTGAAGCCAGCAGTATTCCAGGTCTATATTTTATTATATTGTCTAGTAGGACCGCCGCTGGGAAGAAACCTGAACCTTTACTCTTCCTCATAGCCTCTGTTATTCTGATTTCTTCCTCTGCAACTCCAAGCTCTCGGCTTCAATAAATGCTGCAGTCTAGCTGATTCCTTCCATGCACCACATGAAGCCAGCAAGTATTCCAGGTCTATATTTTATTTTATTTTCTCGTAGGACCGCCGCTGGGAAGAAACCTGAACCTTTACTCTTCCTCGTAGCTTCTGTTATTCTGATTTCTTCCTCTGCAACTCCAAGCTCTCGGCTTCAATCAATGCTGCAGTCTAGCTGATTCATTCCATGCTTCACGTGTGTTTTTTATCAAAGAAAAAGCGTGTTTAGTGAAATAATCCGTGTGCCATGTATTCAGGTATTAGCCTACTGAACAGGCAGGTTAGACTTAAGGTATCCCCTAACTTAAATTTTAAAGGATACATTTTGAAGTATCCATTGTGAGAAACTGATCCATGTCGCCATTGTATCCAATTCTCAATAAATGAGATAAAACGATGAGTGTATCTCGCTTTCTCTGCCTTGTTTTGTCAGTCCTACTAATATCCCGTGGTCTCGGATCTCTCAATTTGGTGGATATTCAAGTTAGGAGTTAGGATGTTTTGACTGTCGATTGGATAAACCATCTAGGCCTACTATTTATTGGCCAAAATGTCAAAAGGCGGGGGCGTCCTTGGAACATCGAATTATTGTCACAGTGCCGAATTCACAAGTCACACGCAGCACATAGACCCGGTGAACTGGAACCGTTTTCTTCTTGTAGGTTCCAATCGGTATTAATCGGTCAAATTAAATCTCCATAAAGCATAACCGACTTAGCAAGTGAGGCCAGAAGCAACAGCTGGTTCTGTTTTGGATCTCCATGTTATCTGCGTTTTACATTGGCAGTTTCCTCTCAGTCATTTAAAGAAACCTACCACTAGAATACTCTAGTAGCGTTAGGGTTGGAAAAGAACACAAGTTTGTCAAGAGAGACCTGATAGGAAAGGTGAAAGAGAAGGATCTAACCCAAGACTAATTGAAAAAGGTGTAGATCTAGCTAGGTCCCTCGGAATTGTCTCGCCCGTACTCAACCATATGTGAGGTCCTAAGGGAAGTACCTAATAGTAGTCTAACGGTCATATGATATTTGATTCTGAAAGTGATGACCTCCCTCGTAATAAGACCCCTCCGTCTTCAATTAAGCTGAATTTAATCAAAATGGTTAGAATACTGGCTAAATCCGATTGCATTTAGTGTTTCCATTTTTACCTAACTTTATTTATATTATGTCTCCGTGTCTTCAAAAAAAATTGTTTTTCCGAAATTCTGAAAATTTGTACTTCAATTTTGATGAAATTCATTGTATTTTTGTTAAGGGGCTAAGTTTATTATCGATTTTTATATAGACTAATTTATAAAGTCATGTTTTAACCATTTATTGTTGTCTCCAACTCTTTTCTCTTAATCTACCTTGGATCAAATTCCAAGAAATAAAATGATTTCATTTCCCATCTACTAGTTATAAGTTTGCTTTTCACATTTGAAATAGAATTAAATACCAGACCAATTGTGACACAAGGCAATCTTAATTGCATTGAAAACGCCCCTCACTTTGGTATGACGTCATTCGACCATAACGTTTACCTGATTGGTCAATGAAACGCCAATCAAATAACGCACATTGTTTGAGGTTGTTTTCCGCTTGGAGCGTTTGCATCGAACCCAACACCAGTTTGAATGTTCTGTGCTAAAAGCACGGATGCATAGTACATTGTTCGATTTGTTTTGTTTGTGAATTTAATAACACATAATTTGTTTGTTTTTTGGGGGAAATATTTTTAAAATGGAGTGTTTACAGTGAAGTGTAGTGGTAATTGAAGACAGTTTTTTTTTTATCTAATTGAAATCATCTATTTTGAATTTTTTTAAGGTTCTTTTTACTCGGTAAGATCAGCTAAAAATGGTTACATTTTCTGTTGTATTTAACATGTATAGAATTTGTCAACCACAGAACAATATGTAGATATAAAATTAAATCCATTTAGTTAGCTAGATTAGGCCTAAAGTTTTCAATTTCTGACAATAAACAAATCAGCCTAGGATTTTTTCTAAAATTATGTATAATTTTCTCATGTCGGTAGGCTAATTTAATTTACAAATAATCAGTTGTTTAATGGTCAACTTGTAACTAAATTTTCAATTATTGATTAATTAAAATTATACATTTTACACAACAAAATGATTTCCGATCTTAAAATTCGATAGAATAAATCGAATAATAATAGGCCTACACTTAAAAATATAATATTGGCGTGCAGATATGGTGTATTTTGTTGGAGAAAAATGTCTGGTATAGGTAATACTATAGAATACCCAAATTGAAAACAGCCAAGTAAAATTTAACATAGATCTTTAAATGGTTTTACTATTTTTAACATTCTCAAACCATTTGTTTAAGAATTCATTATTTAGGTTTAAAATATGAGAGTTCCAGGTCCAAAATTTAATAAAGTTTAGCTGTAACTTCTTTAATTTTCTTCGGAGTAAGTTTAAGTTGACCCCCACATTTTGGTTTAATTCAAAGTATCTTTAATTGAATTGTTACAAAACTATGGGTAAAAACTCTTTTAAACGGCAACCATTTTGAAACTGTTTGAACAATTTTACTGACTAAAGAACTTTTCCTAGGTAATGCTACAAACAAACTATGTAACAAATTTGAACAAAATCGTATCAAAATTGTGACCGCTATAGTGGAAAACTCTTGCATACAAATAGGCCACATTTAAAGATTTTTCAGAACTATATTAAAAATGTAGCCTATTTTAGAGGTTAGGTTAAAAATTTGTAATTTCTTTTTCCCTTATAAATGAGGCTGTACTGTAATAAAACAGAGTTGTATACACAGTTTTCATGGATATAGTTAATTTTCTAAACCATAATATTATTTTGAAGTAGCCTATCACACTACTCTCTGAATCAAAATTTATTTAAAAATACGCAAATTAGAACAAATTCTTAACCAATCAAATCTTCTGAAGGAGTTTAGATCTAAAGAAATGTGCGATGTGCTTAAATTGAAATAACTAACTATAAATAAGTTACTGTTCAGGCCTATTTAGTGTAAAAATAATCACAGCTGAGATGTTTTGAATGATCTTCATTTTGGAAGATAGAATGAAATTTAGGCTGTAGTGGGTTTGTACGATAAAATTTTAAGTTATTAGTTCATTAGAAAGGATAAAAAGGTTTGACGAACTATTAAGGTTATTAAAATATAATCCGTTCATGAACTTTGTTGTACACAAAACCAAACATAAAATGTCAAAGTTTGGAGTAACTTTCATAAACCCAAAATACAATTTCTCAATTTACTAAATTCACAGACAATAAATTCACGATATTGTTTATTGTCTGTGCTAAAATTTAGCTTGTAATGTTACAAATTAAATTTACTAAACTCCATTTCATACAAATTGGCTCTTCAAGATTTATCGATAGATCCATAGACGCCAAAATGTTAATTGAAAAATTGTTTATATTTTTATAAAATTCTTAAATTTATGTTTCAACGCAAGGAAATAAAAATTACAGATAGCGAATAAAATGGGCTTTTTTTACTTTTCAATTTAGGCCGCCTAAATTTCTTTTACATTTTGTTTGGTGGATTTTTTTCATGTCATAAATATTTATATTTCACCAACATTTTATCAAGATAACTTTCACTGACTTGAGATAGCCTTTTCAAACTTTAGGACGGCAATCATTTTACAATTAAATTTATTACAACATAACCGCCGAACTGGCATTTTTAGAGAGTCGGTGAATACAACATTTTTGAGGTTACATTTGAGCAAAAATTAGGATTATTCGGTTATGGGAAAATTTTAAAATTGAGTTATCAAAAATACTGAAAGTATTAAAATCTGCCCAAACGTTTATTGATTAAACGGTAAAATTTTCTTTTTAGCATCACAGACTTTATACACTGCGTAGGCCTATATCAGAAAAGAAGAAGATAGGCTATCGATAGTAGAATGTTCAATGATTGTACAATAAATTAAACCTAAGCTTGAAATATGATTTGTTTTAATTCGTGAATAAAATGAAGATCACATGAAAATCAGATCAGCAGTTCTTGAGATGTACGTTTCCAAACAAACAGTTGTTATATTACTTCCCAAATTATAACTATATTTGTCTGCTATGGTAATATAAGAACCAAACTTTTCCATACTCAAGTTAAAGTTTGCTAGTGTTAGTGTAGATGTAATTTGCTAGTGTAGATATATTTCCTCGTATTATTTTGATAGACAAAATACATTTGATCTTTATCAAATGTTGGTACTGTATATGAATAACATTCTTAGGCTATTAAAATCGCTCTACAGATTTGATTTAAACGCCAATTGGAACTGAAAAGTTGTTAAAAATGGTGCAGTAGTTCCTAAAAAAATTAAAAGGAAATGCGTATTTTCAATTTTATATTTAACATTTCTGCAACATAAATTGTGTTTTAAAAAACATTATTTTAAATTATTAAAATCGCTTCATAGGTTTTAAAGTTATGGATGGTTAGTTTGATCACAGTTGTGGTTATGTACATGCACACAAAGCCCTATTTTCAAGATGGCGGAGCCTAGTAAATAATAAAATTTCCGAAACTATAGTCAATTTGATTACTTAAAGGTTGCCAATCGGTAATAAAATCATTCTGGACTATACTGTACTCTACTAGAAATTGCATAGGGCCTAATTGTTACATTTTATTTATATTAACCATCTTACAACTTCAACTTTCGTTTAAACCACCAATAGTCTACACTTATGAATAAAAACTGTTAATTATTTAAAAGATAATTGGTACATTAGGATTTTGTCGTGCAATATATAACGTCTTAGGGCAAAATTACCTTTAAAATTATTTTATCTTCCGGCACTGTGTGTGTGTTAACCCAAAAATAATACTTATCCCATTAGACAGTCTCTTTTGAAGCCAGAAATTTATAAAATGGTCTTCGTTAAGTATAACTAGAAACAAAAGGGATTAATAAAATGTGATGAAAATCGATTGAGCCGTTTGTACCGTAGTTTCCCAAAATAAATACTAACACCCTGAAGTTTCAACACTTATGTATATACTTTTCTCCAGATTTATTTTCAGAATGATCTGCATTTTTAAAAAAATACCAAAATTCATTTAGTTTTTTACTGTACATCACAGAAAGTGCAAACATATTTACCTACGTTATGTAAAAAAAAAGTCATATTACAGTTTGTCTTATTGACGGAATAAAACAAATCATATTTCAAGCTTAGACCTAATCATTGAACATTCCACTATCGGTAGCCTACCTTCTTTTCTTACAAATAGGCTACACAATGTATAAAGTTTGTGATGTTAAAAAGCATTTAGATGTTCTAATTTTTTGGTGCCTATTGATAATTTATATCGATAAATCCAGACACGCCAATTAACCTTCGTATTTCCTTAAAATATTATCGATTTTGGTTTTACTGATTTACTATTAGACATCCTATCAAGAGTTTATGCATGGTGAATTTGCCATTTTTATTGTAGTACCTCCTGAACTTATATTTTGTAAAATTGGCTACAATTAATGGCTACTTAGACCTTCGATTAAGTGTATTTTATTTTTTTATCGAGGTTTGAATAAATACAAATTCATAATGCAAGTGTTAATTTGATACTAAAACTATATTCTATGACACCGTGCATATCTAGACTATTAAATAATATAACAACAATTGTACATTCTAAACATATAAATGTATTCGAAAATAACGTATATAAACATATAAATTATATTTTTTAAGATTTAAAACCATCTAAAGTACAGGGTTATCATAAAATAATGGTGGAGTTTTGAACATGATTTAAATTGAAACAGAATTACTTACAGATGATGTTTATTTATCTAAATCGTCGTCTGAAAAAGTTGTTTTACATAACTAATCAATTTTGATATCTGTACCATTAGTCGGCAAATGTACAATCGATAATCAAGTTCTGCCCAAACGTTAGTTAACATGTCTTTGTTAACGGTTATCATTGCTTCATTAATCCTGTTCCTTAAGTGATTTAGCGCACGATTTTTTTTTCTCGGTAAATAATGTTTTTGATGTACCTCCACAAGAAGAAATCGCAAAGTGTCCGGTCTAGACTCTATGGAAGCCAGCGTATGTCCTTGCCGGCTTATCCATCGATGTCCAAACTTTTCATTCAAAGTGTCTATGACTAATGCACTAAAGTGCGGGGTGCGCCATATTTTTGTAATATCTAACTCTAGGCTTCGTCGAGGTATTGACTTTTTAGGACTCTGGTTGCAGATTGTCTAATAAGTTCAACTTTTTCACCTGATATACTTAGCCTGTCAGATGATTTCTGCTTTTGGACTGATCCAGTTTCTTCGCATTGTTTGAACCAACATCGTATGTTATTTTCATGTGGTGGATCTTTTCTGTATTCGCGTCGAAATGCACGTTGCACTGAAATTATACACTTAAATTCAGCCAGCAACAAAACACACTTTGCATCTTCTTTATTAGAGAACATAATAATAACACTCTCCACACAGAACACTCCAGAAAACACAAAACACATTATCACAACAATGCAAGAAATAATTTTGAGGTTATAACAGCTGTTAAACAAACTTTGGGTTATAGGCTATCAGCAATACCAATACAACACCACAAAATTTCTCTACTGTTTTCGTATGAATTAATGAAACTCCATCATTATAAAAAATAATTTTTTTTTATGATAACCCTGTATACTATATTTCTTATAAGTATGGAAACAACATGCCCTACAGTATTTACAACTACATATATTTTTAGTGACCTTCTGCTCTCAAGACATTCAACCCAGTTTAAAATGTATTGTACAGTCATTCTAGGCGTAAAAAGGGGTTAAATTTGGGAAAATATCACAAGCCGTTTTTTCCTTGAATATACGTGTTTATGGCTCATAGAGTAATATTTTGTTCGTGGACGTGGGAATAAGTGTGCGCATACTTGTAAATAAATTTTTAGATTTTATAAAATAACTTCTAAAATTTCAGATTTATGTATTTTATAGTTATTGTTTTATATTTTAAAATATTTGTGTTTTAAGATGTATTTAGTAGTCGAACAATAAATATAAAATATAAATTATCGGGAGGAAATAGTATAGGCTACTCTTCATGATTGCATACTTCTTTGATAGAAGTATACTTTCCATGGAGAGGGTGGTAAAGAATGTTTATTGACACCTCCTTCATATCGGTTTTGAAATAAGTGGCGGTGTGGTAAATAACAGTTATTTTCAACAATTGTTTTCGCACAATGCACACTCGCAGTCAATGGACTACTCATGGAGATTAGTTTCACAATAGGTGTATTGTAACAAAAAAATATTTAAACAAATTAAAAACCCACAGATAGTCTTGGTATTTTGTAAATATTTTCCTAAAATGACTAGACTATAACAACAACAACTTCAATCTTTCTTTTTGTTACTTCACTTACATTGGTTTTTTAAACATTTTCGGAACTTTACTCATAAAACGAACTCTTGACTCTTGGGTATTACTTTCTGAAGAACTCTAAAATGCTTACCATGTACTTTTTAAGTCTATATACAAGAAAAAGTCAAAATACTTAGTTTCTTAAATCTATTTCTTTAAGAATAGGCTACTAATCTATAAGAATAAGACTAGGCTACTAATCAAATGAGTGTGGTTACTCCCACAGCAATTCTATAATTTAAGCGTGATGAAAATGGACAAAAAATATGTTAATTTTAAAATAGGTTCAAGCCCAATATCCTTAGTTAGAAATCTTTTTAGTAAGGTATAGATTTGTGAGAAAGTTAGATCCAATGTTTGTGCACTATTTATTTATATTATGTTAAGTAAATATTTTAACCCAGAACCATAATCTAACTACAACAAAAATTTGCAAAAAAAATAAAAGAGCTTTTTTCTTATAAAAAATAACCTAGTATATAAATTGTTTATATTAGATCTTAAACCAAAAAAAAAATAAAATGTCATCTTCTAAAGATTCAAAACACTTGTTCTAGGCTTAATTAACAACTAGTTAAAAAAAATATAATTGACGAGTAAGACGATGAAAATAAATATTTTCAAAAAGACAGTAAAAAGGTGATAATAAGAAACAAAGAAATATAAAAACCAAGATTAAAATTTTATCTACGCAATGATGCGTCTTTGCTAATACTCTCGACCATACGAAAGCTAAAGGAAAATATCGAATAATTTTTTGATAAAATTATTACAAATTTAAAAACACTAATAAGAAGGAACATTATTAATAAGAAATACGTAAAAAAAAAAAATAAAAAAAAAATCAGTAGTAGCCTACCATAATTGTCAGCAGAAAAATAACTGTAGGGGCCTATAATGTCAACACGCTTTTTGAAGTAATTTGTTTTATCGGAATTTTTAACACAATGTAGTACGGAAAACCACAAAATTACTGGACACTTGTCAATAAAATCAGAATTGATTGCCAATTAAACAGAATCCTTACATTTTAGGAATGTTTTACTAGTTCCACAATTTTCTATTTCATTTGGAAAAAGATAGAATATTTTAGAAGCAGCATACTTTATTCTATTCTCGGTTTTAATAATTTAAAAAATTCTCACTGTACCGCAACGAAATTTATGTGAATTTACAAGAAATTCCAATCGCTGAAACAATTGTTTTTAGTTTTTCAAGCATAAAGGTGTTTCAATTGGAATTTTTTTAAATTTTGTAATAGAGTAAAGTAGAGTTCCCTCAACGAGTTTTAATATAACACAAATTAAAAAAAAAATTTATAGTAGTACTGTTTGCACTTCTATTTATTAGCATAGGAAATATGTTGCCAAAATGTAATCTATACGAAACTCATTATCAAAGACTAGATTATCACTTGTATCTAAACAATGGCATCTCAACTCTACACTTTGTTTATTGACGCAGGCGCACAAGTAGTATTTAATATTGATCCCAAGAAGTGGTAGAAATATTAAAAAGGTCGTAAACTTTAAATCCTAACACGCAAACCTAACATACACACATTTCATATATTTATCTGATGACTTGATCTCTATTGATATTGTTTTGTCAATGAAATAAGGAAATAACACAATATACTCTACTAGAGCCGAGTCTAAAATTATTTAATTGCAAAATAAATTCAACTATTTAATATTACACTTTATTTCTTTTTGTTTTCTTGTAAATTTATCGCTTAATATATGTTTTTAAATTTTATTGATATTTTATTTTAGACCTGAAGAGTTTTGACAGAAGTTCAATAACAGCGTTAAAAGATAAATCTTTGTTCTACCTGAATCGACGGATAAATAACCTATAAAGTACGTAAAGACACGTTGTCTTATAAGACTCACTTTGTATTGACAAAGTGGATTTATTACAGAGTAGACTGAATTTATTTAATTGAATGTATTAAACTTTTTACATGCATATTTAAGTTTTGTCATTTAAAAATATGAAACATTATTTTTGACGTTTTTATATGCAAGTCAGTCAATTACTATTTACTAGAGCAATCAATGTGAGATTTTATTTTGGATATGAAGCGTGTGTGTCGATTTTACAATCTAAGTTACAGCATTGCAAGCAAACTTTTTTTGCTCAACTCGACAGAAAATTACCTTTCTAGCAAAGAAAGAGACGTGGAATGACTAAATTTTTCTGATATGAGGACGTTTATTACAGTCTACATTTATTTGATTGGAAAATGTATTGAACTTTGTAGTAGTCATATCTTACGCTATGAAGTTATATTTTAAAATCTAAAACATATTTTGTTTTAAATTTAAGTCTATTTCTTAAAATAATCAATTTGACATTTTATTTTAGATCTGATGGGTTTATTAAATTCAGGATTTAAATACTAGTATTGAAAAATTACAGAAAAAACACTCAAAATGTCGTCTGGTGAGACACGCTTTACTGTTAAAAATAAGATGAATATTTAAAATTAAATCCTGGATGCAGTTCTTGAACTTCGTAAAAAAAAAAAAATAAAAAAAAAATAATAAAAATAAAAAAAAATAGTGTTATTGCTTTTTCCTTGCTTTCTCAGACATTTCAAGAATATTTTAAAATAATTAGGCCTAATATTTATCAATGTTAGACTACCTGTTTCTTCATCCAGGCTACAATCCTGAGTGCCTCGTGACCTCCTTAAGGATTCACCTCCATTAGAAACTGCTATCGCAAATTTTCTCATTACCATAACTAACAAATTTTCCTTCACATCTACAAACCATATCCTCCGAAGTCTTTTCCGTCCATCCATAAATATTTCCTTTGCATCCTTTCTACATCTTCAAGCTACTTCAACAGTTTTACTTTATTTTGGACTACCATATTTGATTCATTGAACATTTCTTATAGCTCGTGTTAGTCATAATTGTCCACACACCAACTACCCAATTGTTTTATTATTTTTGCTCCCCTAGATATAATTTGGTCCTATTTTCTTTTGTTATAGTCAATTTTTCTGCACTGTAAGTCTTAATATTGCCTTGTATTATTGTTTTTTCTTTTTGAAACTTAATATTGTTTTGGATCGCAACGAAGTAGCATCGCCAGCTGTATGCCTTGCCTTCAGTTCTTCGTTGTTATAAATCAATTTTGTCAACACTGCACCCAAATACTTAAATTCTGATCTACCTCTAACTGTACAACATTTTGAAACATATGAGCTCATTATGTACATATAATTTTATTTCTATTTACTGCGAGCCCTACTCCCGTTAATCTTTCTTTCAGTTGATCAGGCTGTCAAACATAATAACATCCGCATATTTGAGGTATTCTAGAGTACTACTTTAAACTGAAAATTACTCTTTTTAAAATACCATGTTAGAACTAGACATAAGTCTAAATATTTTACCTTTAGGTTTATTTGAAAATTTTAAGATTTTTAATAATACCAGATATTTTTCTTATTTCAACAATCTTTTTAGCCTATACAATATAGCCTATTCGTTTGTTTCCTGTAGCAATTCCGCAGGAATTGTCACAAAATATACCAAATCATGAAGTAGAGTTGAATGTTTCAAAATGAGAATGCATATTTCATACAGTTTTCATTAAATCCATAACAAATAACAACAGGTCTATGTAGAAGAAGGAATGCCTTTTTCGTTATAAATAAAAAATAGATCAAGACTTGTAATTGTATTGTTAAACTATAATTTTTCACACTTCACTTATGAACAATCTTAGGTTCACTTTTAAAAGATTTTAATTTTTTAAATAGTTTTTTCAAGGATTGCTTCGTTAAAACTCTTTAGACTATATTCATACATTTTCGTTTTACAGTGGTTTATAGTATAATATTTAATTTTATTGAAATAACTTTAACATATTAAAATAATTATCTCACAGACGAAAAATTATAATTTGAATTAATATTTTCTTTAAAACTACAAAAAATTAGTTTTGATAATTTCTCATATTTTCCTGCTAAACCCCTTTTTAGTATTTAATATAACAAATAATTTATTATAATAAGCTTAAAATTACTGCAGACGCACTTAGTGAATTAATTTATATCACAATATAAATATATGTGTTAGGGCCTATATATTAGTTTTTCTTTGGTTAATTCTGTTTTGATGTATTTTTGTGACTCTATTTAATATTTTATTACTTAAAGATATTGAATTAAAATCAGTTGTGTTAGGGCTATCAAATTTTCTATTATTACCTGTGTAATTGTATTAGGCTACCATTTATTGTTTGATCAATATTTGCAACAAAAATTATTAACCGACATTTAATATTATAAAATAAATTACATATTATTAAATTGAAGAATGTAAAATGCATTGATTTATTTCATTTTATTCCAACGGTAAACCCGATATCAAAAAATTCAATAAAAAATAATATAATTAACAGCAATAATAATTGAATTAACAGCAATAATAATGGAAAACCAAAATATACAACATAATGTACAATCAATACAAACAGTAAATATGTAACAAAAAATGTAAATTATGTAAAAGAAAAACCGAAATTGCTTTAAACAGAACGTTAAAAGTTACAAAAGACTAGTTTAAAAAATAGTGTAGGCTATAGTCTACTAAAATTAAAATAATATATATATATATATATATATATATATATATATATATATATATATATATATATTAATGTTTTAATTAATAACAATAATCAAATAATTAAAAAAGTAATTCTACAATAACAACTTAATTATTAATTGAAGAATTGTAATTTTTTTCCCACTGTATAAAAATTTGTATTTTGCAGTTCATAATTAATCTCGGATTCGTATTAGCCTAATTATTTCTCTACATATTGTCATATCATTCAAAAACAGGCTACCAAATTTTCAACTAAATTAATTGTGAAGTGTACGCCTACATTTGAAGAACAGTGAAAAACTATATTGAAAGAGTGAGAGACTTCAACGAGGGGTTAGGACAGATGCAGCCACGGTGGCCGGGGAGGCGACATCTCTAAGCCTGGCAAGTGTGCCGGGTATCTCCCCTGATATCTCTACCGAAACACAACCAAATATGCTCTACAATGTACCATCCTATTACAACAACGACGTCTATGTACTCTCATGTTATCAGGTAAGACTATAATATATATATTATTTATATTATACAATCAATATAATAATTTAGTAGGGTAATTATCAATAGAACAAGTTAGAGACTTGAACGAGGGGTTAGGACAGATGCAGCCACTGTGCCGTGTATGTTTTGATATCTCTACAGAAACAGAAGTAAGTAGGGTAATTATCAATAAAACTACTGATCGAGTAAGATACTTTAAATAGGGTCAAATGCAGCTACAGTGTTTGGTAAGTATGCCTGGTATCTCTACCGAAACTCAACCAAATATGCTTTACTATGTACAACAACAATGTACTCAGATGTTATCAGGTAAGCTTATAATATATCATTGTAGTAATTAAGTACGTTAATTATCAGTAGAACTATATTGAAATGACAAGAGAATTCAAAGAGAGGTTAGAACAGATGGAGTCAAAATGTTAGAGCCTTTTCTGATATCTCTACAGAAACGGAACCCATATACTCTCATGTTATCAGATAAAAACTATAATAAATATATTTATTATGTATAACAATTAATTAGAATAAATTACCCTTAGAACTGTACCGACAGATTGAGAGACTTCAATGAGGGGTTAGAACAGATGTAATTAAGTCTAATTCCTTGGATGTAGAGTTATATTAATTTCTGTCAATTCTATACAATAATTGTATATTTAAGTTATAAGTTATAAGTTTTACGTTTTCTTTAATCTAGAGAGCTACCCGCATTATTGATGGTTTGATTTATAAAATTCTTTAAGAACTAAAGTGTTTATTTACAGAATTAAATAATAAAATGTTGATTAACATTCAGACCGCTTGGAGTGAATACTATACATGAAAAAATTCATTTGGTCCACACCCTGCTCATCACGCGCGCATTGTTTTAGAGGAAATTATTATCAAGAACTTTGGTGATGTACAAAAACTTCATACTTTTTTCTAAATAATATATTTCCGTGTGTGATAGCTATGAAAATTTTTGTCTTTTTGAAGAAGAAAAACACACTAGGCCTATACATGACAACAGAAATGAAAAATAATATGGATGTTAATCTTACTGGAATCTAGTTGTTCAATCATCTTAACCTGAAATAAATTGTATGGTTATTCTAATGAAGTTATTGTTATTAAATGTATTACATATGTATATGATTTCCAGATTATGTGCTTTAAGAGCATCATATCCTGGCTTTATCTTCTATTTTAATATGATAAAAAAAATTTAATATGGTTTTAAATTACTTAAGTAATTGTCGGAAAATTATAATTATTACCCCAGTTTAAACAGGAAAAAATATAATTATAATAATTTTTATTCCAGTCATTTTGTACAAAGTAATTCAAAACTTGGAATGTTTAGACATCTTTTATATTAATTGCTAACTAGTTGACTAAATAAATGTTATTAAACAAACAGTCGTTTATTAACGTTTTAATCGACTCCACATTCTGTAGTAGGTTATACAGTATATACTGTATAACGCATTAAACAATTTTATTCAAATACAATTATAGGCTATAATTAATAACTAATATCATAACTAAAGATCAGTCCTAAAAGCATATTTAACCTATCATAAAATTTAGATAAACGTAAAGCTGATTACACTATTAAACTGAAACCTATTATAAAATATAATTCACTTACAATAAGTACGGTTCTCAAACTTACTTTTAAATCATTTAGTTTTCACTGGTATAAATAGTAGACAATTTTATTTAATTATTTAACGAGTCATTCATTTGGTCTTTGTTTGAAAGCCAATATTATTATTTTCGCTAAAAGAATGAAACTTGTGCAATTTTCATTAACGACGGCTAGAGCACTGTAACATTTTGAACCCAAGCGGAAAAACTTGTTTCAGAAAAAAAGAGGAAAAAAATAAAATAAAATAACTAGAGATCTAGTAAATGAGAATCAATTAATAAAGAAATCCTATAATAAACGTAGTTTCCGCTTCATAAATAAAAATGTTTGAGTACTTTATACATAAAGAAGTTTTTAACGAGATAATTTTAATTTTCTGATTAAAGACAACAAATATTTAGATTAAATGAAACAATATAAATAAATAGTTTTTGTATTATTTCTATAAGTTCAGTTGATAGCCTCACCCCAAATTTCAATATTGTATGACACTTAAGTATAATAGGTAAAATTAATATAAAATTATAGTAATAAATATATAATAGGAATTCAGCCATCAAGGTTTTTTGGGGGATTTTACAATAATTTTCTCAAATAATAAGTTTCTAGGACCATTAATAATTGTAATGTAGTTTTTTACAATTTGTAAGTTACAAAACGTATAAAACCACCAAATTTGCGTCATAATTAATTTATGCACCGTGGAATTCAAACGGTCGAATATTACCGATGGATCAGAAATTTTTCGATAATGAAACGTTTCCAGACCTATATTTATATGTAGGCTACTTTTTATCTTACTTTTAGCAATAGATCCATTTCCAGAAGAGTGCCATGCAGTTCCGTATCATCCTGTATAAGGCGATGATGTTAGTTTCATTATAACGTCAAGTTTTAGACATCTTATAAGGTGACTGTGTAAAATATTTAAAAAGAATAATAATAAGAAAAGGTATGTCGAATAAATTTGTTTAACGGAACATACAATTAGATGGGATCTTTCATTTTAAAGAATTTTTGCGAATAGAAAATAATTAGCTAAAGTTTAGTTAATAATTAAGTAGTTTAGTAAAATGTGCTTCACTCTACATGTTTCGCCTTTAGGCATCATCAGGATACAGTTTCTGTTGACCATTAAAAGAGGCAAATTAGATATCTTAAGGGTTGTGATTTTAAACGTATTGGATAATATTTGATTGTTCATATTATTAATATAGTTTATTCTGACAAATGTATATGTAAAAACTTATTCCCGACGTTTCGAAAGTATTAATCAACTCTCGTTATCAAGTGGATACCAGTGTAGGTTCACGGTGGTTATCGTGTCTTGTGGTTTTTCTTGATCACCTTTATATATTTGATCTCTCAGGTATGACTATTGTCCTGGGTTCCTTTCTTGATTAAGTACTACTTTTAGTTTTGGTTTGCAACGCGTTAGAATTGCTGGGGGGGCCAAATTAATTAATATCATACCGAGATTAGGCTAATCTAATATAGGGTTGATGAAGGGAATGTGGTCATTCATTGAGGTCTTAACTCACTTATCCACGTCAGACCAAGCGCCACTCTAGGTAAACAACTTTTAATTAATTAATTTGGAGGATTAACATTCTAATTATAAAAGTATCTGTACTCAAAACCAAATGTAATAAGTGTGGTCTAAGGCCGCTAGACTATTACGACAGACCTCCAGCAATATAATTATAACTCTGAAATATTTTGTGGCGTTCCCGAGAATGTAGAGAACGCCATTTCCCTAAACGCAGTTGAACATGGTAATTTTTAGAAATGTTCGCTAAAATAAAAATTTGGAAGACCCGAATCTATACGTCTCGAGCTGTTTACTACTCCACGGCACACAGAATAGCAGTTCACTGCCATCTCAATGTCGCGGTGTTGGTCCATCCGATTGGTGATCGCGGTTAGCCGTACAACCAAGATTGTACTGACAACCCAAAGCGGACCGAAGTTTCACCTGTACGCAACCAAGATCCCAACCATCATGACTTAGGACGACTGTTCCTTGGAACTCGTCACAGGTTTCCTCCATGGCGATATATTGCCTATCTTCATATTCCTCATGTTCTCTGTTTGTCACTTAATAACGGGCTTGAGCCATAAAAGTAATATTGTTATATTAAATACAAGTTTCATATTATTCTGAATAAGTATCATTATTACGGTACCCGGTTCAGAACTTACGATTAGGCGAACACAGCCTCAGAAAGTTCAAAAAGTAATTATCCATTAATTTTCCATGTATTACTTGGATTCATGTAGCTGTACTTAGATTAGAGAAAGTTATGTCATGACTCAAAACTTAATGACGAGATTTTTGCAGTAATATGAGGAAATACAAACTCTGCAACCTAAACAAATTAAAGAATTTATCAAATTTTGTGTTTTGGCTGCATATTTTTGCCATATCTTCAGGTTTTTTCTATATTTATATTATCTCCTCTTTGAAATAACTGCAAAATTCCGATTCTCTCAAAATCGGCTCTAATGATTTTGATAAATCTGTATTAAAATGAAGCTAATTGGTCGCTCTCTCTCATAAAATGTTGATTGCGGAGTTATCGTTTAAGAAATGCCTTAGAGAATCAATTATAGTGAGTAAGGTTATGACAATCCCGACTTAGGTTAGCGGATTATCTTTCTTCATCCAGTCTTTGAATTACATCCGTATCTTTCATCTTTTTCAGGTCTCTCTTGACCAACTCTTGTTCTCTTCCGACCTTGACGCTATTATAGTATTCGATAGTTAGCAGTCTCTTCTCTTAGTCTTTATGTTCCCAATCTGTATTTTTATAGTATAAATAGTGAATCAAAATTGGCACAAACGATTCTGATGAAATTGTAGTGAAATATGAACATACATAACCAAAACCCATGTGCCTCACGACAAAAAAAAAGGGAAATTATCTTTTGCGAGTAGTTTGCAAATATTGAAATAAACTGTGACCGCTATTGGGGGGGGGGGGTCGTAAAAAAAAACTCACGAACTGCAATTTTCTTTCATTTTGTAGTTAGGCAAATTGATTTGGGTTCTAAATTTTCACATTTCACTAAAATTTATAGAAATCACTTTTGTCAATTTAATAATGTATGAACGTTTACGACCACCTCTTTGTGCAATTCTTACTTTTAAACGATGTATCCGAAATTTTAGTGGAGAAGTTTGTTTAGACTGATAAATTATACATTTCAAAATATATACAGTTTTTTTTTTGTACAAGGTTTGTTCTAATTAATGCCCAACTGAAATAAAACATATCTTTGCGTATGAATATGTAGGGCTACTAATGAAAAAATTGTGCAATGTTAATGTACTAGTTATTAGTTTTAATATAGCAAATCCACTTTTTATTAATTTTTGGTTTTGAAATATAACTTATCAAATAAACAGTGCGAAAAATTGCACAAACTTTTTCATTTACCAATTCCGAAAATCAAATGAAAACAAACTATTTGTTATCAAAATGTCAAATCGGTATTTGTCTGTCAAAAAGTGAAAATGCACCATGGACACCGTCTTTGAAATAGTAGGCCTATATTTCATCACTAGGACCAAAAGTGAAGCTTTTCCATACATGCTCAAGTTTAACAGGTAAATGAGCGAGGATCGAAAAGCTTCTTTTGGTCCAAGTGATGAACTATATTTTTCGTTATACTGCAAACAATATACGAAAACAATTTCACAAAAACTAAAATGTTATAACCTATTTACCTGCAAATTTATGGTAACAGCTGTTTTAACGGTTATTTGCAATCTAGAGTAGCCTATCAGTTGTTATATTACAATGTTGGTGCTTTACAATCGTTAATTAATTCGTAAAAACGAAGTAACAGCTGATGACCTCGACCTCAGCTGATGTTTTTAGATCCTAGGACTAAAAAGAACAACTTTAGCATCTCAATGCATGTTTTGAAAACAGCTGTTTTTGTAGCAGTATGACGAAAAAATGTTTATATATTTAAATATAGCCAAAACTTTCTTTGTTTGTGTCATAAACACTTCCTCAGCGCAAGTTATATTTGATTATAATAAAGCGTTCAATCATTAAGGTCTAGTTTTGTTTTTGTTTTCGCCATTTATTTCTAAACAGTGCTAATTTTTTACTTGAGTTTTTGTACACGGGGAATCTTCACATTTCACTAAAATGTGAAAGAAATCTAAAACTGTAACAGCCCCAAGACTGATTTAAGGGGTTTTTTACCGGTCAATCACGAACAGGAATTTTATGAGTGAATATGTTTTGTTAAGGTAGGCCTACTTGTAGGTTACTCTTGAGCAAAATTTTATAAAAATTAACACGACCAATTTTTAGAATTTTTATGTTTTTCTTATGGTAGCTACTCACAAATTTTGAGTTATAAAAAATGAATTAAAGTCCCGAGATATGGCAGAAATATCCCCAAAAAAATTTGAAAAATCGGTCCACGTGATCCTTTTGTAGAGCACGGCAGAAAGAAATCATTTAAAAAAACACTTTTTGTTCTCAAAGAACGTTAACGGATATATCGACAATAACTGATAAACCTTTTCTATACTACGTATATGTAAATAATTAAATGGCGAAACATATCTTCATTCTCCTATCTTCATCTCTCTCTTCTTCAAAAAAGCCTCTTAGTGTGTACTAAATAATATCTTTATTTGTTCCAGAAAAAAGGTCAAGACCCTCTTTATTATGAAAGTATATAAAACGCCAGCAATTTGTCCAAAACTGCACACACATATTCTTAAAAATGCAAACTTATTATTTTTTCTGATAACTCAAGTTTTTAATAAATTGTTGACCCAGCCAGGTGGGGTATTTAGCTGATATCGCATTAATTGGAAATTCTTGTCAAACTTGTAAAATAATTGCAAACATTGAAATATTTATACCCATCAAGCAGGACAGACGGCCGCGTGACGTATTGAGTTGTTCTGCGTGCGTGTTAAAGATAAACTGATGTAAAGAGGACAATTTGTTCCAAAACATCCAGTCTAATATTTGTAAAAAACACAAATTTAAATTGTCAATATTACGTGAGGATATTTATACAGAAATATGAACGAAAACATTACTTTAAGCTGAAGTAATGTGATGAGGCTATCATACTACTTACCTAGCCCCATCATCCCAGGCCTTGTGGAAATGTTTAATTGTAGTCTATTGATAGATCCAGGAGTCTTATCTAGTAGGGTAAGTTTGTTTATTACACAGTGTTTTGGAATCTCGTAGATGTGTATATATTAATAAGTTTCCACTTGCTTCGCTCGATAATTAGATATTTTTGGTTACCTGCCTTAAGGGTAAATTATTTTCTCCAAAGTAGATCTAATGATAAAATTTGCCCTTAAAAATCGAAATAAAATATGGTCGCCATCTCCACTCAAAAATGCTGGTTCAGAAATTATTGCTCAAAAATTAAAATGAACTATGGATTCTATTTTATAAAATAGAATAATTCAAAATTTGGCCGAGCTATGCGATAAAGTATATTTTGGAGTTGTACAAATGATAAACCAATGACAAATTGCAAGTAAAAGAACTATCGAGTTCATTTTGGAATTTTACATGTGACTGCAGAGTCGTACTTTTTATTAGATTGGTTTAGACAGCATTCCCGTATAACTAATATTTTAACAAATTTAGTTTTACGATTTTTATATATTCAATCTCTTTAAAGCTACTGCGATTCATTTTCACTTATGACCGATAACGACAGTTTGGATATTTTTGGAAACATTTTAATGAATGGTTTTCCTTTTTTTATGATTTATTTATGTTTATGGCTGAGCGAGAAAGTGCATTGTTTGTAAACTGTTTATTGATTGTCTAGAAGACCAAACACTACTTCATAGGGGGAACCGAATGCATACAAATTTCATATCCTGCTATATTTTTTTCAGAATATAAAACAGAGTCAAATCCATCAAGATTAATAGAACTAATTTAAGACGAATCAGAGAGAAATTCATTAAGAATTGACGTCAAAGATTAATAAATAATTTTTATTTGTTTAAATTATAATATAACTTTTTTTAAAGGTATTATTTTCTGCACACAAAACGCACCAAAAACAATAAAATGTTATATTATTATTTGATTGTAACTCAACGATGATTGTTGTTCGATTCAACTGACCAAGTTTGATTGAAATAAGAAAAAATCATACTTACAACCAAAATTAAAAATCCCATCAGTTCATGATTTACAATATTATTTGTTTCAAATAAACATAAATTTTCATTATTATTCTATGAAAAGTTATATGTTTCTTCTTGTTTTCTGTATTTGATAAAGGTAAATGTTACAAACAAAACAGTTTTTTCTGCTTAAATTTTTTTTTTTCACAAATCGATATTTTGATTAATATTAAATTTTTAAAAAATATTAATCTTCATTAAAAATTAAAAATCATTTCACATTATTGCAGTATAATTATTTACCTTAAAAATTCTGTAAACTATGTTCGGCTTAAACGAATGAACTTTGTTAGTTACACTTTGTATATTTATATAAATCAGGACTTTTATAAATAATAGTAAAACAAATAGTAACTGTGCGTTATAAAAACAATACAACAATGGATTTCATATGTTTACATAGAAAACTATCATCCATTGAAGTTTTTTTGTTTTTTTAAATGAATGTGTTAATCTTCAAAAGAAGTCCCACCATCCAACCAATATTAACTATAAGTCTGGATGTCACTGGCATCGGTTTGCTTTGCTCTCAAAATGATTTCCTCAGTGAGTAGTTTAAAAATAATAAAAACCGTTTATTTTGCCTATATCAGTTCTCGGCTAAGATATGGGGTGCCATTCTGGGGGAACTCGGTTGAATCAATCAAATATTCCTTTTACAAAAAAGAATTCTACCATCAATGTTCAGTCTAAATTATAATCAATCTTGTATACTTTTTTTCATAAACACAATATTTTAACTTTCCTTTGTATTTATATTTATGAAATTTTAATTTGCAATCAGAATATATTTTAAATAAATCAGCACCACCACGAATACCCTATCCGTCAAAAATTTCTTCATTATCCTGCTCACAGACTTACATTTTTTTTTTTTTTTAACGCGGAATTTACTATTCTGGTACGAAGTTGTTCAACGCACTTCCAGAAAATATGAAAAACAAGTTCTATCCAACATTTCAAGAGTTCACTCAGGTTGGACTACCTCCTACAAAAAGCTTTTTACTATATCGAAGAATAATACCTTTACAGAAGTACCAAACTCAGTCTGCAGGTGTCAGGAAGAACTGATTCTTTGTAGATATTTTAATATTCTGTATTGTTTTGTTAAAATTGTGGGTATACCTGTGTTATTTTAGTAATTACTCTTATGTAGGATATTTATGTAATCCATGACATGTCACATGTTTCATGTGTAATAAACAGAAATGATGAAATGAATAATTAAAATAAATGGAATGTAATCTATATTTATATATATTCTATACAAAAAGATCTCGGTACTATATGATAACATGAGGCTTCAACATGTAGATTAAAACAGTTGTAGTTTTATTTTTTTTAATTTTTCAGGCGAAAACCCATTAGAACAAAATAGTAAAAACAGAAACATAAAATTTGGAAAAATGAACAACGCAAAAACTACTTAACATCGTAAACTTTGATAAAGTTTAATAAACAACAACAACAACATAAGGCTGAAAAGACTTATAAAACCTAATAAACAACAACAAAATTACATTACATGACTATAAACGAGCCCTTCAACAATCGAATCTAAAATTTTCAATTTTACTAAAAACATTCAAGACGAAAAAAGTACAATACCCGATCAAGGATATCAACATTGTTCCCCAACATTTCCTGAATTGAATTAGGTAGGACAAATATCCTACGCATAGGCATATCTGTTTATGAAACACAATCTATTAAGATGGGCCTAACTGTTAGAACACCTCGATAGTTTTGTTGGTTCTGTACAGAAAGCGTTAGTTGCCCTTAAAGCTACCATTAGTGGGTTGTCAGATAAACTAGCGACTTTATCGTTTGAGTTTCTTAACCTTATCTGTTGTGTATGTGAAATCAATTATTTTTTAGAAAGTATAGCTATTTTAAGCAAACTCAAAGGTAGATTTAACTATAACAGTGGCATCATACATATTCTTATAAACGATACTATTTAGTATAAAAAAATAATCGGGTTGGGTGTACCTAACATTGAGATAAAAGTATTAGAATGTAAACTACTGTCATAACAAAGTTGATCTTACAACCTTTTGTTAAATAAAAGTTTAACCATATAGTTTGGTCCATTTTACCTAATGATCTGTTAAAATAAATCATAAACTCAAATTGTTGTACAATCAGAAATAACTTTCTTTTATGTAGATTTAATTACAAGTAAATCCTATTTAAGTAAACCCTTATCTCCACGAATAGAAAATTTGACTATAAAACTAGTTACACATAAAAAAACTGTTCATTCAAAATAGATGATTATTTTATCAAAGCGGTTGTTTGATCTGAACAAATAGTATTGTTAACTCTACTAAAACAAAGTTATAACAACAAAAATCTGATTCCTATGATATCCGAAGTTTTATTAAATTAGCGTTAATTCACATACCAACGTGTTGGAGATATAAAACGACTTCAACTCGTGAAACGCCCTGTAGTGCAGGGAACACGACAACACCGTGTCTCAAATCACACCTGTTCTACGGCCAAAAACAAAACAAAAAGTCAACTTTTATTAGTCTCATAAAATGGTCTTTTTTATCACCTTGTATAGTCGCGCCTGATGACAATTTCTAAATAATTTACATCGACCATTCCTGTCTTCAACCGTTTCAATTACCTTGTTTTCATATCCGTCTGGTGGGAATTTATTTCTTGTTAAGTTTCTACACCTGAATGAATAAACTGATGATTTTTTCGGTCTTTCATTCATAAGAATTGAATTTATTTTGTGGTTTAGAATATTTAAGTTGACGCTGGTAAATGAAATAAAAAGTAAAACGTTATGGACGCCGGCTCAAAATCGGGAATATCTAAAAATCGTAAAAATGATTTTGATAAAATCTAAGTTAAACTTGAAAGTTTATGATCAGACAAAAATTTACCAAACTGAATGTAAAAAAAGTATATTTGAGGATTAATTTGGAAAACGTCAAAATAAACCCATCGTAGGTATTTTTGAAAACTTTTCCGTACAAACTGAGTTTTAAACATTCCCACTTCATCAAGATTAGACGTAATTAGGCTGATCTTTAGATGTTCGTACAATCTTGTTCTCGTCCTTCTCTCAACTTTATACTTTCTATTCGCACAATAGAAAACTATTTGATAGGCGTCATCATAGTACTTACTCAACCCGATCACAACAGACTTCTTAATGTAATGAGCAAAAGTTGGTTTCTTGGGCCTTATTGGAACTAAATTGTTTGTTAGATCAATGGGTCTTATCTGTTGTTACACAGGTTTTATGAACCTCGTAATTGTGTAGCTCATATCACTACTTTATGTTGTCGAGTAAGTCCTAGCAGACCTCGTGGATGTGTATATAAAAATGTTTCCACTCACTTCGCTCGTGTCAGCCTCTCAATCGGGGCCGACCAATAAAGGCAATTAAACTATCTAAAATATTTTAAAAATTTGCGATTAAAGTTAAGTATTTTTGGTTTTGAGTTATTATTAATTAAAGTGCGTACAAATCTTGTGGCGACATGGAGATGCAGTATCAGCCCCACGTTTAAAATGTCATACTTCCGTGAATTCTAATATCACCGAAACTGATAAAATCCCAAAATGTAGGGAATTTTATGATCTTAAAAAGCTGTATTTAATATTTTTTAGTAAAACATAATATAGGAGCCCCGACTTTCTATTTAACATAATGTTAGGGTTTTGCAACTTTTGTCGGGTTAAAAAGATAATGAGATATAATTTAAAAGAGAAAACGTTTCTTTAGTTCTTCCCATTGGAATTTTTTGTTTTTTAAAATTAATATTTTACTTACGATTTTTGTTCTAAAACGTAATTTTTTTCCCTTAAAAAACAAATATTAAACTATTACTGTTACAAATTTTATATATTTTTTTTAAATCTGTGTGAGCAACTAGTAATCGTTGTGACTTAAATTATATACTTACAGTAACAATTTGGTCGCTCTACCTTTTATATGAGCTGAGAACAATTGCATGAAAACTTGAAAATTTAAACTCTCGGAAATGGAGACAATAAGAAGTGTTCCTTTTATTGCACTGTAAGAAGGGTCTTTCTGCTCCTCAAACAATTCTTATAGTTTTCTTTTGTTCAGTGTTATGTTTTGCCTGATTTCTTTTGTAGATCCGCTTTTAGGTTTTACGCACAGCAATTTGGTCCAACCGCAATATGGTTCTAACGAGGTGTTTGCCAGGATTTAGTCCCAAATAATCCATAATCCTGAAAAAAACACAATTAAAACCATTTTTTTGTAATTGTTTGCATTTTTTTATATTGTTGGGCAATATTAACAATATACTCTAAATTTGATTGCTAGGCGTACGATTGTTTGTGTTTTGGTAGTTAGACTTTGAACAGTTTCTACAAACCGCAACTTCATAGAATGCCTTTACCAGTTGGTTCTAGTCTACAATATCACATTCTATTGTAATATGTAAAATTACCTTCTGTTTAAAACTTTCTAGCTGTTGACTTAGCTTCCAAGTTAGAACCTGGTTCAGAAGATCTTAGACCTATGTTTACTGCTGATTCAGAACTAGAATTTTTAAGAGATGCCTTTTGTTTCTAATTAGTAATCTACTTGTATAGTTAACTTATAGTACTTTAATTTATTAGACATTAAAAAGTTTAAATATCCGCCATTTTGAAATGAGTAAAGGAAATCGGTTAATTAGGCTATTTTTCTCAATTTGAGTCTTCATAATATTAAGTAGCATACAAATTTTTAGCTCTATATTATTTACCGTTAAAAAGAATTTTTTTGTTAAAAACACAAAATGGCGGCTTGATAGAACTAAGCATTTTAGGAAATGTGTTTATATAAACTTTTTCATTGGTTTTGACGTGAGGAATAGGCTTTTTTTTTAGCTTTTGTTTTTATCGAATAAAACAGCACACAAACCTGTTTCAATCATCTTGTATAGAATATATTGAAATGTATATATTTTATTTAAGTAGGCTATAGCTTAAGTTTAAGACCTTATATTTAAATAGACAATTTTTCCGTAACTTTTCGCTAATGTATTTCTTTATAAATCTCCTAAGTCCTAAAGAGTGTTTTGGAAACCGTTGGTGAAAGTAATGATTCATTACGTAAATCGCGTGAAAAAGAAAATTTACTGTTAGGAATGACTGCCAAAAATTTAAAATTAACCTTCACGCTGACATTAAAATTTTTTTTCAATCAAATAAGATATATAATTAACTGGAGTTTATACACAAGCTTGGAATTTTTTAAACATAAACAATTTTAATATTGAAGAATTCTTCTCTACCAACATAGCCTATCTCCCAAAAGAAATGATTGGGGGAAACTCGAAAATAATGAAAATTACATTTTTTTTCCTTTCTTTTTCACCTTTAAGCAGCTCACCTTCTTTATCTTTAAGCACCTCACCTTCTTCACATGTAAGCACCTCACCTTATTCACATGTAAGCACCTCACCTCTTTCTTCGTCACCTTTGGGACGAATATTACTTTTGGTTATAATGTGCTTTTGTGAATAGCTGTGTGAGAAAGTTAGTGCAATGTTTAATGTATACTAATATATGGGAGAGTGAATGAGTCATTCAGTTACCATAAGTGAGTCAGAACTGCGTCAAGCAGTAGTTATATCTATAATATATTATAAGATTACCCAGGAAAATCTTGATCATGTTAATTTAACATTAAACATTTATAATGCAAGCAAATTTCATAAAACTACATCTTAATTATAGACAAACGCTGGGAGATGTCATAGTAATGATGTGTTATTATTTGTTTTTACGTTTACTCACTACTGGTGGTTAAATGACAATCAAGTAATATAGTCTACCATTGAAAAGCGTGTTTTTGTGAAAAGTTACTGGATTACGAACTCGTTGTTTGCTACCCAAAAATCCTTTCTGATTAACTTTATTTTTCGGAACATTCCAAACAAAACACACGGAAGCTGGAAACAACAGGATCCTACCTCAGTGAAAAGTGAGGAAAAGGCAGACTTCAAAAGCGTCTTCATGAAGTTCTAAATCGATTGAGTGAAGAGTCTGGGATTTATTCCCTGCGCTAAAAGCAAAATTAGGGCCGTACAAAGTACATACCATACTACTAAAGGAACCAGATAAACAGAGAAGACTCCAATGTTTATAGGGTCATTGAAGGTAAAAGATGGGCATTCTTTCCATCATCTGGTTTATGGATGAAGCATGATTTCAGTGTCTAGATTTACGAATTCACAATTCTGTAGGTACAGGGATGCTGAAAACCCATACATTATATAATCAATGAACCGTATGCCACCAAGATTAGTACAAGATATCTACCATGAGGATTGTTGGACCAATTTTCTTTTATGGAATTGTTAACAGTGAGGTTTATCAACGGATCTTCATGAAGTTTTTTCAACAAATTCATTATATTGAGTTTGCGCAATGCTATTTTTCAGTTGCGGTGATTCAATAGCTCTTGTGGTTGCTTTGGAGATCGCATTATCTCGAAGGAAAGGATCTGCGACCGTCTAGATCGAGCGACCTCAGTTCTTCTGAATTTTATCTTTGGGAGTTTTACAAAAGACAGAATGTAGGCTATATAGATCGTTGAAAATACTTGTACTTTTTTGAGACAACATCACTCGAGAAATCAACAATATTGATGTCAACACACTTCTCAGAACATCAAAAACATCGTCGAGTGGAATGTTTCAATGCAGAATGAAGCCATTTTCAACATTAACTGTACGCGAGTTATTTTGTTTTTCTCTATAGTTTTATTTAATTGTCTACTAAAATAAATGTTTACTATCTTATAAAATAGTAAAGTTTTCCACGAATATACAAAGGTAAGTAAACAAATAAATAACACTTATCACCATAACAACTGCAATAATTATATTATTTTGAATATTCCAGAGTATTTTTTTGCAGGTTTATATAATTTGTCTGTTTAATGTTAAACAGAATGATAAAAGTTTTCCTAAATTCATCTGTAATAGACTAACTTATATATTTCAATATTAAATTATTAAGTATTTACAATATGTTCACAGGTAAGCTTGAGACCAAGATCTATTCCTGTCAATGATGTATGGTAAGTTTTCAAATCATATTTTGTGAGAAAATGTTTTTAAAGTGAAATAAGAGTTTGGATGAAATTAGTGCCTATTTTAATTTGTTGTTGAAAGATGAGTGGAAAATTATTTTATTTGAATTTTGATAATTGTTGAGATTTATGAAGTAAAATTATCAGGTACAAAGGATGACGTGATTTTAATAATAGGCGATATCAGGATGAATCTGATCCATGCACCCGTTGAAATCGTATACATTCATCTTGGAAATGTAAAGATAAAATTAAAACTATCATTGGTAAAAAAAATGGCTCACTTTAGTGAGTACGGGCTTCGCAATCTCGAGCGAACTAAGTTGGATCTAAATCTTTTTTCATATATTCTTGTAAACGATACCTCTCTTTCATCTTTCTTTTCAAGTCTCTCTTGACCAATTCATGTTTTACCCCGACCTTGACGCTATTAGAGTATTAGAAGCTGGGAGTCTTTATGTTATGCACTTTTCTTCCTTTTTTATTTTAGATGACCGAGACGTTTTTTGTGTTTAAACAACAAGGAGAAAAAAGTAAATATAAATTTGATATTGTCAATATTACTTAATATATGAATTGGAAGGGAAAGACTTCTTTAAGCTGAACTAGTTAAAAAAAAAGTTAATCGTCGTTCCTTTTTAGGGTTTGCTACAGCCTACTAGAACGAGAATGATCCATGCAATCGTCTGTAATCTTATCTTTTCCTTTCAGTGTAATAAACGGGAATTTATTTATAAACATCCAAATTATAATTTTTTGAAGACAAATTAAAACATCAGTTATTTCCTATGATCGTACATATTTTCTTCTGTTTTCTACAAATAATACATTGTAGTTTTCCGATAATGTTACATTGCACACAACTAAATTAACCTTAAGATTACCACAAAATAACACGATTGCCCAAACATTGTAATATTACCTTAAGGTTACGCTCTGCTACCAGAACGATGTAATGCGCCATGCTACAGCCTGTAGAAAATCTTGAGCAAGCATTTAAAATCTTCTGGCAACCTTACTTTTAATTTTAAATACATCTTGTGCAACTGCAAATGTCTGAAGGAATAAAAATGATTATTCGTAATGTCAGAAAATCTTTACGACGCGATTACAAATTTCGCGTTTTCTTGTTCTATCCTGATCTTAACGTTATTAGAGTATCTGAGGGCTTTATTTTATGTTCTTCTTCCTATTTCTTATCGCCAAACTTATCCAATCAGGTTGGAGGTATATAACTTGAAACATAACTAAACGCCAAGTGAGGTCATCTTTTTCCATTTTTAATATCTTCAATATTTAAATTGCAATATAGAATTTCCTAAATTTTAAATTACTATTATTAAAATAATTATGTTTACATTTTAAAATAACCACATTAATGTTTGGGACAAGTGACTCGTTACTGTTTCGGATTTATTTCTATCTCGGTACTGGACGATATTATTAAGAAAACAAAAATATTTGCATGGTTCCATAAAACAGCGCCGGAAAAATAACATTTTTTGTATAACCGGTTAAATGGGACATAAATTTTGGCTCACTCTGTAGATAGAGGAGGACGATTTCTACAAAAATCCGTTTGTTAAATTAGGACCAGAATTATTAAGCCATTATTTTTTTGAAAATTCCGCGTGTAAAAATATCACATAACCAATCAATACCTCTATCGGAATACATGTTACACTTCCAAGTCTGAGTCTTGTTGTAGGAGCTGTCATCATTTCTATAGAAATTCACCAAAAACATAAAATTTATATTTAGCTGACGCGATACAACGCGGATTTGTTTTTTGTTCTTTTTTATGTGTCCGTCTGTTTTATATATGTGTTCTACTGTAAATCACATTACAATTCATATTTCCTAGACAACTAAACAATGATTTTGAAATTAAATACTTACAACTTAAATAAATAAATTACAGCATTGTTATAATAACCGAAAATAAATTTCTTAAACCGAATAAACATCTTGACATAGAAAATACCTCAAAGGAAACTCAGAATTGGGTTTTCCATAATTTCATTTAACTTTTAAAAACAAAAACAAAAAAAACAATAGCTGCAGGTGCAAATAATCAAATATTTTTCTTTTTCAAAGGGCTAATAAATTTATTAACCAGTGCCCTTTTTACCCATACAATTAATAAAAGCTGATATGTATCTACTAATTGACGATAATAACAAATAAAACAAATATATACGAGAGTAATAAAAATTATAATATCATTGTAAAACTATAAATGTTAGATACTATATAATTTTCATTAAACCAATTTTCACATCACAATGTGTTCGCTGTATAAGATATAACCACCTAAAACCCGTTTAAAACGTTTTTCATTTTGAAACTATGAAACCAATTTCTTAGTCTTAATTGTGTTACAGTTGAATTTGATTACAATACAATTACTATAAAACGAAAAGGCCAATTATTAAATTCAGTATTAAAATTACTAGACCTATTGTTGTAGATTTTTTTTTTAAATTTAGAGGTTATACTATTAGAATTTTTTTTTTACCGTAGAATTCCCGATGAGCATCACGTGATACAGATTTTAAAGTTACACTAAGGGGGTGTGGGGCGTTGTAGGATTTACAGGTAAACGTTTTATTTTCGAAGAACCATTTTATTGAATTTATTTCCGAACCCTCAAAAGGACAACATAGTATTTAAACAAATTTCATATGAAACAATTTAGGCTGTTTTTATTTATTTCAAATTAATTATTTAGAAGCTTAATTTTTGTTTTTGGGGAAAATTCTACAATTTCATTACCAATTTTTGGGAGACAAACGGTTGTATATTTATTTTAAAGTACCAAGAATAAAATAATCTTTAAACATGATTTATAGAATTATGTAATAAAATATATAAATTGACTTTCAATTCGGTGCGGGGAGAGAGGGAGTAAGTTTTTAGCTTATACAAAAAACCAAAAGGTGGTAAATAATTGAATTGATTTATTAATTTGCGATTCAAAAGAAGAGTGCATTTTTTTATAGGAATTTTACCTACAAATTTAAACTATTTTAACTGCTTAAAAGTTCTTACAAGAAATGGTTAACATTAGTTGTATTCAAAGATATGTTAACCGTGTATTATGGATTTTACTTATTTATTGGTAAACTAATGACAGATTTGGATAAAATCTCTGCATATTAAAATAATTGCTAATTAAATTTTTCCCACGATATGTTGATATAATTCAGATATAAAAGCGATTCTTCCCTGCGTTTAGCTCCATTCATTCTCAGCTGTCGAGGCTTGAGCTACACTACACAGTTCATTGACATTATTCTCATACTTTTAACTTATTTTAAAGTTACTTACATTGTACTGACTCTTCTCTCTTTTACATAGCAAAGTAGAGCTACAATTAAAAAGAAAATTCAAGTGTGTACAACCTTTGGAGTTATTTCTATAGGGTACAACTTTTTTTAAATTTCGTCGAATAATTCGTTTTTAGATTGTATTATTATTTTTTTATTACAGAATTACAACTAGGCAATAGAGCCTATCTAGCAATATACATTTAATACTAATATTACTGTTTGTTGAAATAACACCTACCCATGGACTCCTGATGAACGCACACTCTGTTCATGTGTGATTTGTTACACTTTCCCATTGCAAAGTTCTAGAGGCTTCGTCCTTTTCAAGCGACGGGTCTCGCCAGAGTTGTCTAACAAGCGAGCTATTTCCTTGTTCTCGTGCTGTAGAAGTCTTTGCTTGTGTTTCTCTGCAAATCTTTTGATTTCCTCTGAGACAGTGTTTATCCTAAGGTCACTATGAAGACTGTCATTGCGAACGAACCACGGAGCCTTTACAATACTTCGCAGGACTTTGTTCTGGAAAGTTTGAATTGCTTTTATATTTGTGTTTTTTGTACAGCCCCACAGCTGGATTCCATAGGTCCATACTGGCTTCAGTATTTGCTTTCAAATAATTTGACTTGAAATTTAGCAAGATTGTTAAACTTTACAAGAAATTTCCTTTCCTAAAATTTCATTAAAATCCATCTTTAATTTCTATACTTAAAGCTAATTGTTTAAAATAGGCATGTGTAAATTTCAAGGTTTATGTAACAACTCACTGAAAGATCAATAATTTCATTTTATTTTTAATTTAATAAAGAATAAATTTGTTCTTAACGTACATTTTCCCAAGTAATATAAAAACGCAGAAATTTTTGAAAAACTAAAAGCAGTACCATTTTACAATTAAAAAAGAAAATGTTAATACCAAATTAGAATTTGTGGAAATAGGATCAATTTTTTGTGTAACTTTAAAATCCCTCTAAGAATATCATGTACCTTCAGACCAAAATTGTTTGTCTTATTTTACCGGACTAAATGGCGCCCATACCTTCTTCTGTATTAAATAGACCTACTTGTAAAATTAAACCCAACTTAACTATACAGAGTAATCAAGATGGCCGCATTTTAGGATTTCTAAAACTATAAGAGATACAAACTTTAAATGGGGAACTTTCCTTACTTTTTTCTTGGATTTGAAAATAAGATAATCAAATTTTGAACGATTGCTGCCATTTAACAATTTATTTGCTTTAAATAGCAGCAACACCATGTTTTTATATTTTTTTTGGATAGAACATGTAATTTTAAGACTTTTTGCTCTTGGGTATTTTTAAATCGTTTTGAATCTACGTCTTGTGAAAGATTTAAAATTTAATATTTCTTCGATTTCCAGTGGGTGCTTTTAATTATTCTCACCTGCAATTATAAGGTGAGAATATAAGGTAGGATAAAAATATAATTTCCTACAGGAAATAAGGCGAACAGCCTTTGTGGTTGTGTATTTTAATAAAATATTCATTTTTAGTTAGAGTAAGAGGCAGCCAAGTTGGCGGAGCGCTACTATTCATTTCACCCGCCTACTGCGCGTACTATCCTGGGTAAAAACATTCTTTCACAACCACTGTCTCTGTCTATATTCTCATAACACTCCGATATTGAGAATATGAGGATTAAAGATTGATTTTTATAATAAATAGTTTTTCTATTACAATCATGTTTATATCAACAATCAAATCAAATCACACGCCGGCTCCTACAATTATAATGTATTATCCATAAACAATATGCTGATGGTGTGTTAATATAGTAGATTGGATATAAAGTATAACGTAGTCATTGTTAAATTGTCACTTATTGGAGCACGCTTTAGAAACACCGCATTTATTTATACATTTAAGTACAGTATTGGAATATTTAATATAAATATTGGATTTCTGGATTGGAGAGCTACTCGATAGAAAAAATTGTTTTATTGAATTTAAAAATTCAACATGAAGAATTAATTAGTTTTTAGTAATACCGGACTATGAGGTAGCCTAATGTCCGAAGAAGAGTAGTAGTGGACTGCCTACTGGCTGCGCCAACTCAGCTGCATCTTACTGTAAGAGATGTTTACACAAGAGCATCTTAATTTATAATAATGGTGGACATTTTGAAAATCTATTATAATTAAGATATTGCCTATTTTTGGAAATAAAAGCAGTTTGTTTAATGTAAATGTTTTAAAAGTTTAATTTGTCTTTATCTCTTCAATTGCTTTTATTTTTTACATTACGTATTATTACTTTAACTTTGCCGTAGTCAGACCAGTTAAATTCAAACCGAAGAAGCACAATACAACTGTTTTAAGGTCGGACCTAGAACTGAAATAATTTTATTTAAATAGCCTTATAATCTGTAGTAAATTTATTTTCCTACAACTGTGTCTAAAGTGTTCATTTACGACCTAAGTACAGGTTCTAGAACAGCTGATTACTACTCAGCATGTAAAAATAAATTTCATTGTAAATGAACATTAAGTGTGATTCCTTATCGCACGCTGTATAAACCAGCTGATTCAGGCTTATTATTGTCACGTCACCCACTAACTGACAGACTTAGCTAATCTCAAATGCATTTATAAGCCTGTTTGATTTTAAAATGGATCAGCACGATTTTGAGTACTGCTAAAGTAAAGAAGTAGATTTAGAATTGTTGCTTAGAAAATCAAGAGATATATGAAAAGAAATATGGAGAACTAATGTTGTGGTGTATTGCAAATGGTGTTTAAAAAGTGTCAAAAAGTCAAGAAATAATAAAACCATCTTCTCTGCGGATCTTATATTCCATGTTAAAGTGTACTCTTAAAGATAAGACTGATATTGATATTAAAGTTCATCATAAATTGGTAGCGTTTTTTAAACTCTAATCAGTAGATTACAAAACGAAAAAGTATAAAAATTTGTCTCAAAAAGAAGTAACTAAATTCTTACTCGACGCTCCTGATAGTGAGTTTCTGTTGAAAAAATGGTTCAGATTTTTGGTATTGCTGGAGCTTGTCGTAGGAATGAATTAAAACTGGCGAAATTAGGCTGAGGATTCCATTATGATTGTGAAAATACCAGAGCTGAATTTACGGTTACCAATGACAATCTAAGTATTGTAGATTATTTGTCCTTTAAACTCCAATCTGTAGGTTACAAACTGAAAAAGTATAAAACTTTGTGCCAAAAAGAACTAATTAAATTCTTACTTGACGCTCTTGATAGTGAGTTTCTGTTGAAAAAATGGTTCTGATATTTGGTATTGCTGGAGCTTGTCGTAGGAATGAATTAAAACTGACAACTGATGAGATTAGGATGAGGATTCCATCATGATTAGGCTTGGTTTTACGATTACCAATGACAATCAAAGTGGTGTAGATTATTTGTCCATATGAAGGAAATATTTTAAGTTAAGACTTCAAAATACCTCATCTACTCGTTTATTTTTTAAATACAGTAAAGTATTTGTACAATCCAGGTTGTTGGAACGAATACTGTATACGAAATCATTAAAGACAGCTCAATACTTAGGCCTACCACAACCTAGAGAATTAACCGATCATCGCTTTCCCCGAACATCGGCTACGTTGTTGGTAAATGGAAGCGACATCACACTACTAAAACGTCTGGTGAATGATAGAGCACGACAGTGGTGGAGGGCTACATTGATGACTCTATGCAAAATAAGAACACAACAGTTCAAAAGATTCTAGGAAATCAGAATCGGTCCAAGTATCGTATGGATCTCGGCTTTTATGTCTAAAGCAAAAGTCTGACCAAGTTGTGTCATCAGGGTCTGGACTTGTTATTCAAAACTGCAAGAACTGTACATTTAACATAAATTTAACTAACAGTAAATAACATCCTAATCTGTATCTAGTATAGGTCTCACATAATTTAAAAATATTAGGAAATGTATTAATGTATACTTCAGTTGTAGGGAAAATTTTGTATGTGTGAGTTAATAAGAATCTTAAAGCTCTCGGGACCTTATGCGCTCTACAACGCGTCACGCGTAAATTTTCTCTCACGTGGTATAAAGACCTACTTTACACTCTTAATACACAGATAACTATTTTAAACCAAAATTGAAGAAAACAAATTTATAAACACTAACTAAAAATTGAGTAAATTATAAATTTTCAAACATGGTAGATTATATTATTTATGGTATCTTGTAAATATTCTCTAATGCCGGCTAACTAGAGATTCATTTTGCTATTATTAGATTTTCTATAACAAACTGTTAGCACTTTAAGTTATCGCTTTTCAAAGTTCCTTATAGTTGAGTAAAATAAGATTTAAAACACTTTGGTCTAGCGATGGGCTATTTTAATCTTCGAATCAGTTCGGGATGTTTTAAAGAGAGACAAATATGTGTTTCTATTAGGAAGTGAGCTTAATTTGGTGTTAACAATTTAAATTGCTGAATGGTATCTTTTCAATTTAAAAAAATAATAATAATCTCTCTTTCTAAAACTCTTACAAAGAAAATATTTAAGAACATATTTCTTCATTTTAAAGTACAATGAAAATCAATGAAGGATTGAAGTTAATTATTATATTAAGTGAGTTACATAACCTCAAAGTTTACAATTATTACAAAGCATCAATTAAAGTTAAGTATGGAATTATTAATGGATTTTAATGAAACTTCGGGATAGAATATTTCTTATAAAAATTAACAACAATGTAAAAATTCTAAGGCATTAATAGTTTTACTATTTTTTCGAAATTCCGATGGAATTTACAATTTTCTGTCTTTTGCATTGCGACATACTTTGTAAAATACCCAAGAACAAAAAGTTTTAAAATTATATGTTCTTGCTATTTAAATAAAATAAGTTAATATTAGAAAATTTGTAGATTCCATATTTTCAAATCTAATAAAAATGTGAGGGAAACACCCATTATGGTTTGTTGTGTCTTACAGTTTTAGAGCCATCTTGACTTGTTCATCCCGTATACTGCACATCTACCTTATTAATTATCTGCAAAACATATTAATTAGTATTTAAATTAGATTATATGAAAGACAGAAACACAGTGGAAAGTGTAGTGTGTTGGTTTATAGTTCCTTCTTTGTCTAACACAGACTACATCTAATCCTCTATCTCACTCTAACACATTCCTTCTCACACACATAAACTACATAGTAAATTTATTACCTTATCTTTGCTGTACAGTCTGTTCAAACAACGCTAGATCCTTACTGGAACCTTGTCGGGGAGGATCTTGAAGATTTGTATTGTAAGAGTATATCTGTTAGGATAGTATGTCTATTTCTTGTTGAACATAATTGTTACAGACACATGCTAATTGAGGAATATATAAATATTTGGTTTTATATTAAGAATTTGGTCTTTCAAAAACAACTCCGTTTTAAATAGTATCAGCTGTTATTAACATAAACAAAAATAATTTAAAGCAAACTTAACAGAAGTATGGTTATTTGTGTTTAACAAAATAATTTTATTTATCAGTTAGTTTTTACTCGCTTACACAATGTTAAAAAAAATGAGATTTTTTAAAGTTTGTTAATAGGTTTTGCAATGTTTTTTTCCATTAAGTTTTTTCGTTTATTGAACAGTTTCTCATTGTACTTTTAATGTTAACAATCCTTCAAATTAGAGGGAATAGAAACTTATACCGAAGGTGTGTTTACACTGCGCGTGGACTTAACAATGAGGAAACTAACATTGATTCGTATAAACGAGCACTAAGGATACCAACTGAAGTTATACCATTTACAATTGAACCAAACAACGACGTATCGAATAAATTTACAACAGTGTTTAAATTTAAAATATTTACAGTATATAGATCAAATATTGCTTGGTTTTTAGTCATGATTACCGTAGTATATTTAGATAGAGCGTAAGGTCGTATAGCTTGATCCATACATGAGCTATTTCGTAAAGGTACATTGTAAGCTTTTAATTACTGTTCATTTTCGTTTGAATTCAATTAATCGTGAATCGGAATTTTCTCTTACGATTAAAAACTGGTTTCGATCATTTATTTCACATTTCACTAAAGAAATTTCGTCTTTTTTAACAATCCCTTTTTCGAACCTAACCCACAAAACTATAACTGTTCAATCCACAAATTTACCCTAACTTTATCGTATGCCTAATATATATTGTAGCCTATTGTTTGTTATACAGTGTGTCTTTTTACAGACAAACAATACAGGGTGTTCCATAACAAATTTCAAAGTTGGCCGCCATATTGGAAAATGGCGGCCGAATTTAAAAATTCTAAATTCATATTTTTAATTGACATACAAAATAAGGTAATGTCCCCCATTTAAAGTTTCCTGTAAATCTTATCGTTTCCAAACTACCAATAGGTAGCACAGTTAAAAAAGACACCTTTATATAAATTCAATGATTCTAATCAAATTATTGATATACGTAAAAAACAAAATGGGTTTTCCTATTTTTAGCTTTCGAAGCAAGAGTATTATTTAGCACGACGCCGTGTATATCTTATTTGCCGTAAAAACGATCACTTAGTCTTTCTAAGCTTTTGTCAAATAACATAACCTAAAAATTAACAACAAATTAAAAACAGCTGTTAAGTAAAATCATATGGTGGTTTAGTTTTTAATCCACCAGACAATCTTAACACAGCTGATTGATAAAATATATTTATACTTTTTAAAAGATTATCGTTCCTATGATTATTGCATCTTGTTGTAGAATGTTGAGGACGGATGTTTAATATCAGAGACTCTAGACAGTGATTGACAGCACAGTGTACAACATGTGTAGTAGGCCTAAATCTTTCCACTCACTCCATACACTACATCTGCACTACTCGTTGAATGGGTTTACGATACATTTGGAGAAATCTTAAAACATTATCTCTTCTGCACTCCACATACAGTGCATTTCTATAAATATAACTTTTTAGTTATGATATTCTTTATTGCCGGCTAACTAGAAATTCATTTTGCTATTATTCTATAACAAACTGTTAGCACTTTAAGTTATCGCTTTTCAAAGTTCCTTATAGTTGATTTCAATAAGATTTAAAAACACTATTGGCCTAGTAATGGGCTATTTAATCTTAAATCAGTTCTGGGATGTTTTAAAGTGAGACAAATAGTCTCTCTATTTGGAGGTGAGCTTAATTTGGGTTAACAATTTAAATTGCTAAATGGTATTTTTTAATTATTAAACAAAATTATCTCTGTTTGTATAACTCCTCGAAAAAAATATATTTACGAACACGTTTCTTTTTTAATAAAAAGAAATTGAAGTTCATTATTCTATTCAGTGAGTTACATAACTTCAAAATTTACATAGTCTCTTTTGATAAATTAGCTTTAAATATGGAATTATTAATGGATTTTAATGAAACTTCAGTATAAAATGTTTCTTATAAAGATTAACAACAATGCTAAAATTCTCTGGTATTAAATCATTTTTAGTATTTTTTTGGAAATTCGGATAGACTTTACAATTTTCTGTATTTTGCATCGCAACGTACTTAAAAAGCTACAATTAAGAGAAATGTCTATAATTGAAGTCTACGATATTTTGTTTTATTTCTACAAAACCTCAAAATTTTGTTGAGAAATTCTTCTCGTAGATTGTTTAAAATAATTTGTTTGCATATAAACTTGACATGGATGTGAAGTATTGTGTGCCAACGTTTTATTTAAATCCACCAATAATTTATATAAATACTAATATAAATAGGCATGTTTAAACTTTTAGGCTATAAAAACACTGAGCACACAAACTTCAAACCCATCTAATTTTGTTTTTAAATATTGAACACATTTGCTCTAATTAATTGTCGTAAGAGGTATAGAAACGCAGATATTAAAAAAAAAAAAAGAAGAAGAAGAATAACTATCTTTTTTCAATTTCAATTCGTAAAACCAAAATAAACTCACATCCAAATAGGGACAAATTTTGGTGTATTGCCTCCAAAAGTCTTTTCTATCTTATATTATTCGACTACTACAACGTCCAAAATTTTTAAAGTCATCAAAGTTACGAAACTGAAAGTTTAAAAACTATATAGTATAAAGAATAAAACAGAATAGAAATTTAGAAAATACTAAACATTGCTATACTTTCCAACTCCGTTAGGTTAATTATTAATAAATATTATACTGTTTTGTAGGGTTAATAAACAACTATAAAACTATCTGTATATATAAAGTTATAAAAGGATAATTAGTAATACATTTATACTTTTTTTTAATAGTATACAATTAAGTGAATAAAATAGAAATTAATTCTACTATATATAATTATAATATAATTTAATTCATATATAATCTAGTAAATTATTCCTTTGTAAAAATTAAAAATGATATTTTAGTTATTTTTCCTATTAAATTGTAAAATCAATAATTTTTAATAATATTTCAAGTGAAAAAATATACGACCTAGACTGGGAATCGAACCCAGAACATTTGGCTTTACGCGCCAATGCTCTACCAACAATAATTTCAATGTCGCATATGGAAACTCAAAATTGCAGCAATTAAACGTAAAGTCAAGTGAGAAGTCTACGCCCTGTGCTGGGAAGCGACTAGGATAGCTCGGTTGGTAGAGCATTGGCGCGTAAAGCTAAAGGTCCTGGGTTCGATTCCCAGTCTAGGTCGTATATTTTTCACTTGAAATATTATTGTAAATTCAATACTTGCTAGTAAAAACGTATAAGCGGAAAAATCAAATAATTAAAAAATCAATAATTTTTAGTTAAAACTAAAAATGAGTAACTATATTCAATTAACAGTACTAATGTATACAATCTAATAGTTAAAGAGAATTGTTCCAAAGAAAAACATGTGCATATACTTTTTTGCGAACGCGAAAAATCTTTAGCAGTCAGTGTCATGAGTAATAAAGAACTCACAAAATTTGAAACGGACATCGATTTCTCTTCTGTTCTACAGTTTTTCGAAGTTTTACAGATTTCATCGTAGAAACTTGGGTTTGTAGCATATGCAGAATTTAAATATGCAAATTTTTATCTAATTTGCCATTATGATATATTTAATTTGATTTTGAATTTCATTAGCGTTCTATATGACCACACTATATCTCTTGTACAAAAATGTTCCTATCGTTAATTATGAAGCCGGTATCGTGGCTACGAACAGAGGACAACGACAATGAACGGTCTAAAATTACTTTTACGGTATACTTCATAACTTCGATCTTTCTAACTAATGTTTCCAAAAATACAAAGTTCATCTCTTGTAACTTCATATTTTAAATGTACGCAGATATTACTTCATATCTTACTCTGCTGTATCTATCACTGGAGGCAAAAGATTCTCAGCTGTTTCATCCTCTCGACATCGATCGCTGTAATCTCTCTTCCCCGTAATCGAAAGATTATTCAATGCACAGTACCCTCTTAAAATATCTACTCAAGTTCAATATAGCGTCCCCTCTCCCAAATATCAAACTTCCTAAAAATATTGTTTCTTATATGTCTCAGTATACAAACAAAAAAGTTCTTACAATGTTTCTATGCTATTTATTAAATTCTTTCCTACTTTATTTCAGTACAAAATAAACTTAATATATCATTAATTAATTAATTTAAACTTCCAAAACACAACTATTTAAAAAGTGGCGAAATTCTTGTAAGGTTACCATCAATCAGCTGTTCCAATATGGCGGTGAACAGCTGATGACAGTTGAACTCACATATTTCTCTCGTACTCAAGTCATTAATTGTAAATGTTGATAGTTGAGAACCTATTAATCATTGTTTTTATGAGATGTTAAATAGATCTTTAAGCCTTTCTATTAGCTTAATGACTTGTTTGTTTTAGGCGACCGCTATTTATCTTCCGGCCAGACTTAGGCCTAACTTTGGTATTTCTGTTGTTCTTGCTGCGTCTTATCTTGTTTTGCATTAGTTGGCATACGTTTTGGGTCTCTCTCACTCGTAGAAACAAATGTAAAAAAAAAATCAATGTAAAGTTACGAAATGTTAAAACTGTTACAATCTTTGGTGTAGGGCTGGTTAATATATTTTTTATAACTAAAATTAACTTCCAATTAATTAATTTATAATTTTTAAGCAATCCCTACTACGTAGAAGGGAGACTTATTAAATATAAGTAGATTTTTTTTTTTTTATTCCCAAAATTTCATATGTCTCTGTTTTAAACTTTACAATGCTTTTCTATCACCCTGTGAACAATTAAGATGAAATCAGGTAAAGCATGAGCACCACACTGGATCCTTGTGGCATTCCACAGTTTAAGTATATTACTCAGTGAAGTTTTATTCTACAGATGGAATGTCATGATTGGTTTAATAAGTTTGTGTACAAGCAACTTTGTTAAAGCCAAGTTATGTTTTCGTTGACATTTTTTCATTGTAAGCACGAACTTTCTCATTGACTCAAATATTTAATTATTTTTTCGAGGAAGTTAAATAAATAATTCAGGATTTCGTAGTCACAGAATTACCATAGGTTCTACTTTATAAATAAAACCGTTACAACTACTAGACCGATTTCAAAAAAGTTTTCAGTTGCAATTATCGTTTAAATAAACTCCTTCACTGAAAATGTTAATAAAAAGCGCAAAACATGTCGACAAACTAGATTTCCTATTTTTCAACAACCAAGATAGTTATAGTTCGGAAACTACTGCTCGGATTTTAAACAATTTTTTCGTTCCAATTAGCGTTGACACATACACCCACATTGCCACTGAAAAAAAAACTATTTTTGTCGAATTTTTTTTAGAAACTGGGATTTTTTAATTTCGTTTACTCGTACATACAAACTTGTTATAACTTGGGAACTACTTAAATTTTAATGAAATAAAGACTAAAACCTGATCGAAAGAGGAAAGAAAACAGCATAAAAATCGATTCATCTGTTTTCAAATTATAAACCTACAAACAGATACAGAGAAAAAAGTGTCGTATGCAGCGATTGGTTAGACCTATTACTAGAGAACATTAAAAAATTTAAAAATCGCCTAGGTAAATTTGAGACAATTTTTAACTTTTTGATAATAGACATATTCACATCAATTGGTTACTTATCCACAAATATAATTATACGTAATGTAAAAGTTCATACACATTCATACGTTTTTAAAAGTTATTAAATTATTCATTACAATTTTTCAAGTGGAAGTAAAACTAAAATACAATAAGGATGAGCATTAAATAAATATTTTAGGGCGAGAAATGTTTTAATATTTTCTTTAATTTTTGGAGTTTAAAAACAAAAAAAATAATATTGGCTAGTGAGTATCTAGTGCTGAACTAGACTCCTTAATATATAGGCCTAGAGGCTCCAAAGGAATAGTAAAAACAGTATGTATATGATCCAACCGTCACTTGGGGGGGGGGTGTGAAAAGATACGTCTAAAACTAATACGTCGATTTTTTTTTTTTTTTTCATAGTATTAAATGTCTTTTACTAGCTGGGAAAAGCTTCGGAAATACTGTATCTAAAAATCCGCGGTTGCTAGTGAGTATCTATAGCAACGACAGAAATAATATATTAAAAATACATGGGTGCTCAGTATGTATATTGATAGTTATAATAAATTGCTTTATATTTTTCTAAATAAAATTATTTGATTACATTCAAGAGTTATTTTTATGATAGCATCATGGTTAAAAACTGTACAAAAGACACCTAGGGATGCTGTAACTTCGTCATCGTGATTGACGCAGTTTCAGGAAGAATTAAGTAAATACTAAAAATTCTTATAAATATTAAAAAAAATTATATTAATAAACTCAAATCAAAGTTATTATAGTCTTTCATGGATATTGGCGCACGCTCGAAGACAAAGTTCATTATAAGTTATCAATCTCACTAAATGTATATGCGATGATGTACCTGTTTCAGAACTTTTACTAACGTGGCCCGCGAGAGAAGACTTTAATTTTGACAAATCTCCACAAAAAAGTAATCCACGGGTCATTCTATCGAGTCTGGTGATCACTCCTGAAAACTCTAGATCCAATAACAGTAGCGTGATGACGCGACATCATCATACTGCCACATCTTGATGATGGCATTGTACACGAACATGTCTTTGTAAACATCTCCAATGACTGTCATTTGATACCGTTCCAAACTATCAGGCTTGTTAAGATGTTGCTCAATTCACAAACCTGAAGACAACGGTCAGGTTTATCCAGTACACCGTGGATGAGTCTTTGACTTCAAATCAAGACCACGTTGTAATCTCTAGATGAACATTCAAGAGTTGTTAACTTCATAGCTTGGGATTTCTTCGTTAATCGCTTTACTGCAAACTTAGTTCATCCTATCCAAAAAACCCAGCTTAACTTGCATTGATTTGGATGGCGCGCGGTAATATGGCTAGGGATAGAGACATCACAGGGATCTAAGCACGGCGGGCGCGTTCGATTACGTATCTATCAACGTATAAAAGCACTATTCTTATTATTAAATGGGGTTGTAGGTTCTTCATCATACAATATTTTTGGATTATTTAATAAGCATGATTTAATGTAATGTTGGTCGCTAAAATGATAATATTTTGTAACAAAAAATAAATTAGAATAAACTAAATTGCCTTGTTAAATACTGCGTTGTTTCTTGACTTTGTGCCCAATTTACGAATCGCTGAATCATACTGACAAGGAATTCGGTCGACGTGATTTTCCAACATGTCAGTTGAGATTCTTGGATCACTATGCAGGAGTTTCGGCAGGAAAGCGCTACTAAAGCTTCAGCGACCAACAGTACATTATCCTCTCGTTGGTCGACCACGTTTATTTCTGTTGCGTACAAGACGTGTTGTCTTGATGGTAGTTCTGTTCCAAACATTTCCTACCACTAACTAGGAACAGTAACTGAATTAAAGTTACTACAAGAAATGCACAAAAACAACTTTTTTTCCCTTTTCAATTTTAGCATATGTAGGTCTATATAAAAATAAACCCATAATGTTCTAAGAGGTTCACTACGAGTACGGATGCGGTAATCCCGAGGGACCTAGCTGGATCTACACCTTCCTTCTTCACTTAAACTTGAATAAGATTCCTCTCTTCCATCTTTCCTATCAGGTCTCTCTTGTTCTTTTCTGACACCGATACTGTTGTATTCGAGGGAAGGGTTTTATTATTTTTTTCTTTCTTTTTTTTTATAAGGTGATGATAATCGATAGTTTTTCACCTTTAAACAGTAAGAAAAACATATGAGCACATTGTAAACGCATATTGGAACACCCTTGTGTATACCTATTAGGAAGATCACGTGATATTTAGCATTCAAATAAACAACATTATACTTTTATTGAACACTATTTTTCATATTTGTTATTTATTAACTTTGTTCTGCTTCTGTGTATTATCTTTTCTGAGAAAGTATGTGCAAGTTTGTACATTGGTTATTACATTTTAAAATGCCGACTTTACTTTCCATACGAGAGAAACTTCTTCTTTTTGTAATTTTTGTCTGATTATAGATTCCCAAAATCTAAATTACAGACCTTTTAAATTTATTAAACCGATCAGTTTTGTTTTGATCCACTATAAAAATACAAACTTGATTCATTTACACAAGAAACAACTCTTGGTTCATCTTCCAGCGCTAACATTATAGAAATTCCAGTGTTACAACACACCTTAAAATCTGATAAGAGATTAGCAGCGTACAGGTGACATGTACACACTTATCAAGTCTTATCTGATAAACCCTAGGGGATGAATTATTAGTCTAGATAGAAAGTCAATCATTCAGTTGAAATGTTGTGTCATGAATGGGCAGAGCTTCGATGTAGTACGTGCTGAGATCTTAACAATTAAATTTGTCATTTTATTTATCGCATTCCTTATGTTTGCAACCCACTACGACGGTTGTGCAATTGTTAAGACCACACGCGTTTTGCGCTTTTGTTATTACTCTTTGTAGTTACTTCAACATTTGTTGTTATCTGTACCATATGCTCTTTCCTGTTATTTTTTTAGTCTCACCTCAATGAATTATCATTATTCATAGCGGAATTTATGCCAGCATATTAATGTTAGATTACGAATACGTTGATTCTATTTTCGTCTTTCGTAATAACAACACTTTTAATGCACATGTGTTGGATTAGGAGGGGATCGTGTTTGTTCGCCCGCACGCTCGTGTTTGTATACATTTTACTAACCACTAGATTGATAAGTAAGAGAAAGGTTGGTAGAGTGAGTGATAAAAAGAGAAGATATAAGGTGGAAGAAAGAACATGCAAGGGGTAGAAAACGACAGATAGATAAACATGGAGGAGGTGAATATGAGAATAAGATAGGAGGGAGGGAGGGAGGGAGAGAGAGAGAGAGAGAGAGAGAGAGAGAGAGAGAGAGAGAGAGAGAGAGAGAGAGAGAGAGAGAGAGAGAGAGAGAGAGAGAAGTGGGAAAGAAGACAAAAATAAAGAGAGAGAAGGATATATAAGGTCCCTCTTGACTAACTATTAATCTCTTCCAACACTGACGCTATTGGAGTACAGTAACCGAGGGGTAGGGGGGGGGGTCTTTTCTTCCATAAGGCGATGATGGTAGAGAGGTTTTTCTTCTGGAAACACATTAAAGAAATAACCGGAACCTGTTATACCGACGCTTCAGCTTTTAAATTAGCTTAGTACACGTCTGCGTGTTTATGAAACCATTAAGCTGGACGTGACAATCATCTGAAAACCATACATCACTCAGGAACTTAGCTTCTCCATAGCACATTGCTAACATTGAAGCGCAGTACTGAACTTTTACAGTTTTGTTTATACAGTTCAAAGGTTGCTCAGTTTGTATCTTGTAGGGAAAACCACCATTGTTTTTAAACATTCTACTCAAAGACGTATTGCTTATATTCAGTTTCAAAGATGTTCGGTTTAGGTTTCTTTTCGGTGACTGTAACACTTGCTGCAACACTCTTCCGTGGTTTTCATTTGCACAGTAGTTGGGCGACCTGAATAGCCCTTCCGCTGCGTCAAAACACGAACTGTTCTTCGAAATGTTTGAACAACACTAATAATCACAGCATTACTAGGCGAGTTTCGTGAAAATGTTCCTGAAAACGTAATGCAGTGTGTGACAAACTTCGCCCACCCGTACGTCCAATTCCGTAGGAGCGAAAATAATGCTCAACGATAAAAGCTTTCTCTGCAGTAGTTAGCACAATGTCAACAAAAACTAACCTAAAATAAGAAAGAAATAATAATCACGAAGACGTGGCAACAATCGAAAGTTGACACAGCTGATCGAGAAGGTAGCTGATTCAGTTTCAGTACTGTTTATATTGGCGCATGCCGTATTTTACCCGTTTCCATCTAAGAATCCTTTTGTTGATTTCTTGCACATTTATTTTCATGTTTGCTGTCATTCTGAAGATAAGAAAAACTATCCACGCTGTTGATAAAACATTGAATTTTTGTTTTAACCTCAGTTGTGACTAGATTCCCTTACACTTACCCAAACCGTACTTGTAACTCTTCTGGGAGAAGTATTTTGACAAATCCTTTAACAATCGAATGGAAATTTATTATTCACACCCATTTGCCTGTCCTTACAAAACTAAACCGTCACAGTAAAGAAAGTTTCTGCCATTACTCGACATTAATTGTACAATTAGCATATTTAAAGACATCAATAACAAGGGAATGACGTCACAGGCTATATTAACATAAAGTGTTTAATTAGGTCACACTGACCACTCGTAATATCCTGTTTTGTGATCACTTTACGGGACAGATGTGGACAATACTTTACTTCCTAGCTTTGTAGTAAAATTTTTGTAATTGTGAAAAAAATTTTGGGTTCAGATTTTGTGTGTGAAAATCCGTTTTCGATCCTTGATATATTATTTATATCCGAATGACTATCTTATTTCTCAGAAACAGTTAACCTTGATTTTGTTCAAAACTGAAATCTCATGTAAGTACTTAACCAGCCCATGATACAATATAATACAAACGGATCAAAGTGGAACGTCCTAAAGTTGTTTTCTTAATCTTCATAGGAAATGTTAAATTGTATTGGTGAAGTTTGTTTAAAACAGTTGTTACACAGGTTTTCCGAACATCGTAGATGTATATATATATATATATAAAATCGCCACTCGTTTCGCTCGTGTCAGTGTCTCGGTTCTGTAAGCTTTACATATGTGAAGAAGCTTTTACTCGCTACGCTCCTGTCGGTGACTCGGGTCTGGTGAATCTTTAAAATTGTACGAATATCATATTTTCTTGGGAGTTCAGGATTCGAAATAGCTTTTTTTGACAATAACTTAGCTATTTGTTATCGTAGAGAGGTTGGGTTGGAAGCCTATACGTAGAACACTATTTCATGTTCTTATCATAAATTTTTTGGCCGTTAACATGCTTACGTACAGACAACAACTACGACGGACGGAAGGCATCTCTAAAGACACTTCTACGTTTTCCTGAGGCTTAGAAACGTGACGTCAAACAAAATTATATTCGAATTTTTTTGCGATTGAGCTAACTGTAATATTGGATTCATTGCCCATAATAATGTTAAACGCTTGAGCAGTCGTAAAATTAAGTATAACATATTATTTTTAATTTTAGAAAAATATAACTATAGTATAGTTTACAATTAAAAAAAAAAAAAAAATCTGTGCTAGGTTAAAATTAGCTAAAGTTGCGTTTTTTTGTCGTTTATTTAATGAACTTTTTTTTTAACTAGAGCACATTCTGTACAATTATTTATAAAAGAAATTAATATCAATCCTTTTGGATAAAATACTTATACTTAGAAATATGTTTTATTGTGAAGGATGTTCTCGCGTTGATATTGCTTGTAGTTAGATGGGGGATATTCTATCGTTTGAAACAGTCCAGGCTATGTGTAATGAAATTTCTGTTCCTTCCTGCCATAAGCTATCATAATTGCATTATATATCTATAGTCCTACATCCAGGTAAAAGCAACCCTTATAAACCAAATTTAAACATATTATATCCAGCCAATAACTCTCTAGTTTTTTTACAGTTTTTTTTTTCCAACAGATTTTTCAGGTAGTTGATATTTTTGAGTTCTTTATTTAAATTAAATTTTCAATATTATAATAACAGATTTTGGCCAAATTTTTGTAACTTATTTCTACATTAAATAGCAAACAATAAATTAATTAGTCTACATATATTATGTATGTTGTTCTGGACAGATCGGCAGAAGGTTGTTTGTATGTCCGGTAGTGGAAATGTATATTTCCACACACAAAATAATCTGGAATTCTATTTAGTTGAGTTTACATTTTTGGATGACTTAGAGTAGGCCTAAAATATTATGAAAATTTATATTAATCATCTTATTATTATAATGATACCTTAATTCAGGTTATAGATAAACTATCACCTCAGGGTATCATATCATCAACCACAAGACCCTGTGGTTGACCACCTGTATATATATATATATATATATATATATATATATATATATATATATATATATATACAAATGAAATTGTAACTCATATAATTTAAGACAATATTCAGTCCAAATATCTTATCTTCTAAAGCGTTGAAAAATTGTTTGTCTCTACAACGGATCTCGAAACTCCGTCATAGAAATTCGACTAAAATTCGGGGATTATCGTTTTCGACTGCTAGGAATCGATTGGCGCTATCCCCATGTCCTGGAAAATTCGTTTTCAAAGGTTTTTGGGGTCCCAGAAAATCGAAAAAATCCCATATGAATACATGGGGAAAATTAGCGACTTCTGGTTTTTACCCTTCCATTTGTTGTACTAAGCTGAAATATGGTATGAATGTTGTTCACTTGTGGTCTAAAAAGAAACAATCGTAAAAATGGAAGGATTATAATTTTGGGGTCCCTTGTAGATAAAAATATGCTTCAAAAAAAATTATTTTTAGAACATGTCAACATATTTTCTTAAATATCTCGAAAACGGTAAGGAAATCGGCCAAAGTGGATGGTGATATTATCAAACTACATGAAATTTGCTACCAAAATGTTTAATGGGAATTTCCCTATGATTTAATTTAACCTAAAATTTTGGCCCTAAATAAAATGTTTAGTTTTCGCCCTATACCTAATGTATGCACGTTGGATATATTATTGAAATGACTTCTATGATTTTATTTACTTTTTGTGACCCATGGGGTTTGGGCTGGTCCCAAAATTAAGAAAACTCAAAAATCCCAGCAACCTGTGTCTAATAAATAACAATTATTTTCTATTTACAAACTTTATTCTATTTTACCAATACAACAAAACTAACTAAATTGTTATTATTAAAACAGCTGATCAAAATCCATAAACAAAGCGTAAAGAGATACAACACTTACTCTGAATTAACGGTTAGTTCTTTAGATTTTAGACAAGCGTCAAAGAATGCCAGCAGGACGTCCACAAAAACGGCGACCAGAACTAAACTTTTTTAAGAACAAAACTGGTCCAACATACAGTCAAAAAGAAGCAGAATGTGTTCCTGGGCCATCGACCGACATTACAGGATCCGACGTAATTATCGATCCTATGAACGTCGCCGACCAGCCAACATCTTCGACACGACCTCTTCGAGCTATTCAAAGACAAAAAGCAGAGAAAGTATTTCCGAGATCATTGCTGATCTCAATTCCCAAGCTGGAGATCGGATCGATTATTTTAAAAGAAGGCGATTTAATGAAACCGATGAAGAGCTAAATCGTCACCTCGAAGTTGATGTTCAGCGCCATGCTATACTACGGGCAAATGAAACAGATGAAGCGCAAAACCGCCGACTCCAAAGTCAAGCTGATCTTCAGCTCGGTTTCCCGGTACTGTGTATTAACGTATAGTAGTCTACTAATTATACTCGTACAATGTAATAAACAATCGAAGAAGAAGAAGAAGAAGAAGAAGAAGAAGAAGAAGAAGAAGAAGAAGAAGAAAAAGAAGAAATAAGAAAAGAGGTTGCTACAAAAAGGTAAGAAAAAGAAGGTGAGAGGATTGTTGGTTGGACCAAGAAGAATGAAGGAATACTTTTTAAATCAGGTATCATTAAAACTCTGTCAAAGAATTTCACATCATATTGGTCAATGACGAACATAAAAAGTTATAAGTATCAGCTTAAAGGAATTCACATATTTAAGATCAAATTAACATCAATAGATATCTTGCAAAAAAGTTATAAATAACAAAACACTTAAATCAAATTACAGTAAAAATTTCATAAACTTTTAATATCTACATCAATAAAATAATTGGTCATCATCCAATTTGTATTTCACACCATAATCATTTCATAAATTCACCAGCTAGACACCCATTTAAAATTAAGTATCAATTGTTTAGGATGTAAGAAATTAGTACAAGGTTTTGTCAATTGTGTTGTTAGAATCCCAAGGACTTTAAAAAACACATATTTTTTATTGTAATCAATTGTAAATGCTCCTACACAGAGGGCTCTCTGCGGCAAATTAAGAGACAATGCTCGAGGCCCCAAATAATGTTGTAATGTTTTTACCATAAAATAATATAATTGTATTAATAAATAACAGAGTCATCCATGTCGTTTATTTATAATCGGTAATAGGCCTAAATTGTTCAATAAACTGTCTATAGATCTAAAAAACTAAAACCCGCATTAAAATGACTTTAACACAAAGAACATTTTGCTCGGTTCAAGAATATCTGGATGACAATTTCTAACTTCTATTAGTTTTTTCTTTTTGATTTTGTTGACTAATGTGATCTTGGAGAAAATAAATTTTTCAATTATTCTTCCGTAGTTTATATACTGACATGTTTGTTTTAGATTAGAGTAGATATTGAAACAGCCCAAAAACGTATGGATCGATTTTAATCAAATTTTATGTGCGAACTATTTAGGTTATTTTTCTGAATTAAAAAATGTTTTTTTGATAACTCAAAACTTGGGAGTAGCTGCCATTAAAATAAAAAAGAAACTTACGAGTTTCTCAAAATCGTGTCTTTGCTCAGTGTAGCCTCGAAGTACCTAATCAGAAGACCTCTAAGCTCGTCATCTCCGTTCTTTAATACATAAATAATTATTTCAAATACAAATAATGGTTGAATTTCACTGAGAGAGGATGTTTTGGGGATGGGCGAGTGATATGCAATATTAGTAGTAAGAGCGATACTTCACCGCGCCGGTCAAAGGTCAAGTCCAAAGGTCAAAGATAAGAATTATCGTCTTTGAGAACGTACTGGCGCCAATAAGTAAACAAAGATAAGGTTTAAGTAAACAAAGATAAGAGACTGGCGCCACTAAAATAAACAGAGATAAGAGATAAAGAGTACAGAGTTAATGTATGTAAATAATAATAAGAGATAATTAGTTTCTTAAATAATTAGTTGTTTAATGACAAATAATGAATATGTATTTCGGTCCACTGTGTCAACAATCAAAGTAAATAAGAGATCAGAGTCCAGCGGCAGTTCGGCCCAGATTTTGAACATTGGTAAGGAAATAAACAAATATTGCAAAAGATGAACAAACAAGAGATAAAGTCGGACTATGACCGATCAAAATCCGGAGTTTGGGCCAGAAAATAATCTCTAAAGTCGAGGGGAAATTAATCAACATATATTAGTTTAAACTATGACCGGTCAAATTCCAATTGTATGTTCATAGATATTGAAATCATATTAGTTATTTAAAAATATTAAAACTTTTAAAAATTATTTGATATATAAAATATATAGAATGTTATCAAAATATATCAGTTGAAATAATGGAACCTTTGTTTAAACATCAATTCTCATGTGTTGTAGCAGGACCATCTGGATGTGGGAAATCACAATTCGTAATAAATTTTCTTAAAAATATGACGTCACAAGTGCGGGAATTTTAAATTATTCGATATGTAAGATTTCCACTCGGAATAATCAAAGTTCAACCGGGGTTTGGAGCATGATTCATTATCCTACGTCACACGTGCGGGAATTTTAAATTATTCGATATGTAAGATTTCCACTCGGAATAATCAAAGTTCAACCGGGGTTTGGAGCATGATTCATTATCCTACGTCACACGTGCGGGAATTTTAAATTATTCGATATGTAAGATTTCCACTCGGAATAATCAAAGTTCAACCGGGGTTTGGAGCATGATTCCATTATTCGATATGGGGTTAACTTTTTTCCACTTTATTGACTAACAAGTAGAAAAATAAATCCCAGTAAAGCTGCGGTACATGGCGCAACGCGGAACACAATTGCCTATTATCTTCGCTTACAGTTTATTTATTTAACTAATATTAAACCTTATTCATAGAGTACGCAAATGTAGAGGTAAATCATAAAATAATAATCTGTTACTAACAATAGTGAGCAACATTGAATTAATCTAACCTAATGAAATTTCTCAATTAATGATTAAAATAAAACTTACTCTTCGATTTTATTAACGTATTTGTGATAAATTATGTTTAAGTTTAGTTTTATTTATATGTAAACTTCTTACACATTAGGCTCAATTTTATTTATTCGTTATAATTATAAGATTTTATGATTCAATAATGTCATGGCGATGAATTTGTTCTCATACTTTCTTGAAAACAGTAAGTATTGTCCAGCACAAATAACACCTAAATAATTATCATAAATAGTTTTTATGTTATGTATCTTTGTCATTCAAAGAAGAGATGAAAATATATAACTACATTTTAAAAACCAGCTTCAAAAACAAACTTTTATCGCTATTTCGTCATGCTGCAGAAATCATCTTTCAACATGAGAGAGCAACTGGCTCTCAAAAAATATCCGTGTAAGCAAAATGTTGAAAAATTTCTTACTTGCATTTTTGACTTTTTATGTTACAAACATCTATTTCCAGTGTAAGACTAAAAAGTAGAGTGAAATCAGGACATCACCTTGACAGATATACAATGTTATTAAACAGAAGTTAGTCGAGTTAAACTTGTAAGAGAACTTTTGGTACTACTTGCAACCATTAGACTAATAATTATTCCTTCTACTTCTCTAATTATTAGTATACTTAATTTTCAAGTTATTAGACATATAGATGCGAATTTACCATTAGATGAGATACTAACTTTGCTTACATAACATCTTCAATTATTATTAGTTTAGATTCTTGCTGGTTTGGTTTGTATTATCACTATTTTTCTAAAATATTACTGAAAGTATAATCAACAGTAAAATGTTTAATATTTTCGAAATAAATGTCAATAGAAAATATTTTAAATGGTTTATTTATAATAAATATTGGTTTTTTTAACTCTTATATATATATATATATAGTTATTTCTTCGATTTACATATGGCTTGGAGAAAAAAGCTTATGAACAATATTTACTTATATTCCTACATTATATACACATTTTGATTGAAAATTTACAAAGATTATTTAAAATGCGTATATAGTTTCATAATAGTTATATGAAATGATTGTCTTCATGTGTTATTGATGGGAAACGTAAACACATTAGAATATTCAACGCCTATACTTTAAAAAGATAATTACATGTTTAGAGGTTTTGGTTTTAATAATAAACTTAAAACATATGTCTTTCAAATTTAGGTAATAATAAAAAGAAGTATTGTTTTACGTGCCAATATGTTTGACACTAAAACGTCTCTACTGTTCTATATTGCTTAAAGTGAAATATAAAAATTCTGTCACGAAGATTCATTGAGATGTAATAAATGGTAAATATATACATAAAAATAAAACGTTTAAAATGTGTTTGTTGACGATGAGAGTAAAATATGCTAATATGTAAAATATGGAGATAAGTAATTTCATTACAAGTAGCTACTAAAAATTTAACATCACAAACCATTATCAATGTACGTTTTCCAGAACCACTCACATCCTCATTTGTTATTATTTACAAATTTGCAGCAACGATTTCACAAATCAAGATTCATTGAAACGCCTCATTCTTTAAAATAAGCCTACAATAACACTAATTAACTAAAATATAATATAAATAACCTTATTAATCATAATTAATTATAAGATTTAAATGTTAATTTTAGATTGTGAAACGGCGATGTCAATTAATGAAAAATAATATATATATATCTCTGAGAAGCTCAATTATATTTACTATGTTTTGGCAATTTCGAGTCACTCAATCTGAATATATTCCTTGTTAATGGACCATTTAGTAAAAAAATCCCTCTCTTACGTCTTACTCGGTCAGATCCATGTTCCTTTCAATCCTATGGTCAGAGATTAGAGTGAGCGCATGCGCAATAGTATCTAACCAAGCTATAAAAAACAATTCGCCAAGGGTTATTAATCAGTTCTTAAGTAACATGGATGTCAAACCCAGCAAGAGACGTACACCATACGAAAGGAATAATAAAATCAACTTTAAAACTAATTTAATTCCGGAAAAAACAGACAAAATTAGACCAAAATATGGAAAAGAAAATCGTTAATAGAACTCTGCCTGTGCTACTTTTGAATACGTGGTATTCTCTTAATAAAAGTCAAAGGAAAGTAGCTATAATTGGTTTGGATATTGAAAATATGTTTGAACCAAGATTGCAATTACGTAAATCAGATTCAAATAGTGGAGTTTCACTAAGTATTTCTGAATGGAATATTTTACTACAAAATTCTGAATTAATTTCCAATTTTTTCATGTGTAAAAAACAAAGTTATGAAAATTTTGATTTGGATAAGCATCAAGTTGTGTTTCAAATGATGTACGGTAAAAAATCTATTTTAATTCGTGAACTAATCTGTATTCAACCTCAGCTTTATCTACCAGATACACTCATTATTCAGGAACCTACATGGAAAGGATTGTTACAGATGTCACAATGCGTTTCAAACTACTTCAACTTTTGTACTCTGATATCATCAATTGTGTTCAACTGTTTTCAAGATGTTAAAAATATTGTAGTGAATAACTTATTAACAAATGTACCAGCAGATGTAGTAAAAGAAGATTCTATTGTTAAAACTTATTTAGTGAAATGTTTGGATGAATTAGACATAAATGTTATAAAATGTGAAACAAATAATAAAGACTTGATTTTATCTGAAATTAAAATAATGTGTTTAGATACTTTTGTAAATTATTTAAGATTACACTTGTTTTATAAAGATATGAATGAATGTATATAATTATTGTTTCCAACATGTAAAACCTTTGTATACATACTATATACCATTAAGTATTATTTTTCAATAAAATATTATTATAAATTTCACTGTTATTATTATTTAAAAGCCTGTATTAAAATAAGGAGAATGAAATAATGAAGTCTTATACAGAGTTCAATTCTTATAATTATCAAATAAATATATATATATATATATATATATATATATATATATATATATATATATATACACACACACACATAAATACAATAACAAAATATATAACAGATTATACAATAAAACTATTTAAACAAGAATATATACAACATATTAAAAATGTCGTTGCCGTTTATTAGGCGGCTCGTCATTTTCTTCTTCACAATTATTTTCTATGTTTCTTTTTAAATAATAGTTATATAAAAATAATGTCATTGAATCGGCTCCCTCTGTTACACTTTCGTCCCCGCTTGAATACGGAATTACTTCATCGTATTCTTCTACTACTTCTTCTTCTTCTTCTTCTTCTTCTTCTTCTTCTTCTTCTTCTTCTTCTTCTTCATTACCCCCCTCACCTTCAAAATTTTCTTCCTCCTCCTCCTCTTCTGTCAAATCTATTACATCGTCATCACTCCACGACAACCACCACTCGTTCATCCCTACCAACTCCTCAAACAAACTTTCATCCTCCTTCCACCATTCTTCTAAACCAGCCATTCTAAAAAACTCACTGAACCTCTATATAACCACAAGCAAAATAATGAAATTCTAATTCCTTACATCGTTTATAAAGGTTTACCCCCTACTCTTTGTTACAATAAATAGTTATTTAAACGACTTTTGCCCACAAGTAAATATACCAATATGAAGTTTACAAACAAAATGTTAGTCACATCTACATGATTTTTGTACATGTGTCAAAGTAAATATTAATCTGAACTTTACACTAAAAGTTAATTGTTTGATAATCAAACAGTATATAGTTTAATGTTCTAAGATAATATGGTAAGTTAATACTCAGAATGGTGTCTCACATCTTCCTCCTGCCGCTAAGGGACAACGACATTTTATTTAAAAGGTGTGTTACAGGAAAGTTGGTTTTTCAACTAGGTTCCGATCTCAATTCTTTAGTTGATGAAATAGAAATTATAAAATATAAACTTCACGGAAAAGTGTTAACTGTAATTGTATTAGTAAACGGCTCAAAGCATAAAATAATTATTGATCGATTTGATGTGAGAGTTAAATTAAAATTAGTAATCACGTTTCCGTGCCATCGAGAAAATGTATGGCAAATATACATTGAAACTAGTTTTGACGGTGGTATACAGAGGGTGACAGCTTTAAGTAGCATACATCACCATTCCTTGTTAAGAAGACTTCTGCATAGAGATGATCAATTAATGGCTTACAACGATGATGATGGTTACGATTCAGGACACTCAGAGGAACATTCCGACCAAGATGAAGAAGAAGTTAATATGGAAGATGATATTGAACAAATACTAAACATTATGTAAATTATGATTTTATATATATTAATATTATTTTAAAACATTATTGTAAATTTCATTGTTATTATTATTATTTGAGATCATTCATTAAATAATGCATCACACATACTATGTTTAAATAATTCAGTTATTATAAAGTGTTAATATTTTTATTTTAAAACATATTTTAGATTATGTTTGGAAATGTTTATATATTATTTTAGATTGCAAATGTTTTATAACGATATTAATGAATGTACGGTATGTATTTTTTGAAAAATATTGATTTTAAAAATGTTAAATAAAGTATTTGTATGAAGATGTTTGTAATTTCTTTTAGATTGCTATTGTTTTATAAAATGTTTATATCCTTTGTATCCAATTATGGATACAATATACAAAAATATTATATAAACTACTTTGTAATTATTTGATTCCTTTATAATTAAACATAAGGTATTTGAAATAAGAAGTCTATAAGGAGGAACTATTTTAACGATACGTATTCTGACGATGGTACTTACGACTCAGGACTTACTGGAGAACGATCCGATCAAAGCGAAATTGAAGAGGAAGTTCATGTATATGATGATGAAATTCAACAACTCTTTAATCGAATGTAAATTATTCACATAATGTAACGTATTACAAATACTATGTTTAAAGTAGATCATTTATTAAAAATGTGTTATCATTTTTTCTTGTTTTAAACCTATTTAGATAAATAATAGAGTAATGCATATCATATAATTGAAGTATATTATATGTATGACATTAACATTTTTAGCTACCGTATCGCCATTTTTCAATGTTGCCCAGGAAGCACCACGAGGAGGTGGTAACCATCACTTCCCACTTAACCTAACATGCATTAAATGTAGCTTGTACTAATAACTAAATACATTAAATTAAGAGTCTAATTCAATTAAAGTTTATTATAAAACATGTAAAAATAACTTTAAACTAATCTTAAATCATACAAACTTAAAACTATTGTTATACATCCAATCGTTAAAAACGATATATAAGTCTACAATAATATCTTAATAAAATATCACAATATACAGATTTTTAACATATATATTGTTTTACATATACATAACACTATTAAAACATAACATAACTATGTACAGTTATCAAAAAATTAAAAACTTTAGACATTACTAAAACACATGGCATTGTTCTATTATAAAATATGTTATACGAAGAATTATTACTAAAATTTGTTTTATAACTATGTATGCAGATATATATTTTAATATGATATAAACAGTATATTAATTTATAAAATAAAAATATTTAAACTAATTTATAACAGTAGCTAAATTTAAACATAATATACACTATAGACATTGTAAAATTACAAGTGATCAGAGACAAGAAATATGGCAGATCCTGTGTCAAATTAAAAATTGTTTCCTTTATTAATTAGCTATTATGTTTCTAAAAATTAAACTATCGGTGTTAGCTGCCCTGTTTCACGGTTAATCCGTTATATGAAATTCACAAGAGCTCTAGCATTACCGATAATGTGCCTGCGTGTGTGTGTGTGTGTGTGTAAAGTTAAAATATTAACACATTTATACTAATGTTATAGTACAAGATTATAGTAAGAAGTTAATATGGAAGATGATATTGAACAAATACTAAACATTATGTAAATTATGATTATATATAATTATATTAATATTATTTTAAAACATTATTGTAAATTTCATTGTTATTATTATTATTATTTGAGATCATTCATTAAATAATGCATCACACATACTATGTTTAAATAATTCAGTTATTATAAAGTGTTAATATTTTTATTTTAAAACATATTTTAGATTATGTTTGGAAATGTTTATAAATTATTTTAGATTGCAAATGTTTTATAACGATATTAATGAATGTACGGTATGTATTTTTTGAAAAATATTGATTTAAAAAATGTTAAATAAAGTATTTGTATGAAGATGTTTGTAATTTCTTTTAGATTGCTATTGTTTTATAAAATGTTTATATCCTTTGTATCCAATTATGGATACAATATACAAAAATATTATATAAACTACTTTGTAATTATTTGATTCCTTTATAATTAAACATAAGGTATTTGAAATCAAATAATTACAAAGTAGTTTATGGGCAATAAAATGTACCCGTTGGACAACATTTGGCGGAGGGGATGAAAAGAAATCTTGATAACGTTCTGTTTCAGACATATATAAAACAAATTAAGTTGAAAAATCAGGCAGCATCTTGACGTCCGGTTGTAGGCTACTGATGCAAACAGCTGGACCTATTTTTGTTTTCACCATTCCTTTTCTTCCGTGTCTATTAGTACAGTATGTAGCACGTTTTTTTATTGTTATTTTAACCTAACACAAAACCCTAAAAATTTTCCCATCTAAACCTTCTTTTCTTCTGTAAGAAAATACCTAAAACTTGGTGAAAATACCTAAAAGAAAAATGTTTTATTTTGTTTTTATTTTTGCTTATTTTGATTGAACTCTTGAAATCCTGAATAATAACTATCGAGTTATTTTTTCTTCATTTCTTGAATTACACTTAAGTTTACGACGAAAAATCATCTTCTAAAATTATGAGCTTATTTATTTTTCCAACGCTCTGTCAAAACATCCCTGTTTATTACAATAAGATGCGCACGCACCCCCATTACATGCTGAACTTTACTAACGATTCATCCCCCCCCCCACTCTCAATGGCGCCCGCGTTACCAAACAGTCCCTCCCAAAACAAACTGAATTCGTCGGCATATGACATTAACTGCAATGCAAAACCAATATTTATCCAACACTTAACGGGGGGTTTGAAAGTGCCCTCGAGGTGGGACCTCCTATCAACCCCTAAAGTCAAGAGCAATGCAATGCCGGTCGTATACTAAGGCTTCTATTATTACTCGAGTGCCAATTATTTGTTATACAATGCCTTTTATAAAACACTACAGAATTGAATGAAGTGTACTATGAAGCTAATTTACCATTATATGGATCTACAGTATTATTAATCCAGGACGAAAACAAGGAGGCAGCTATTTTTTATACAAAATAAAACCTGTGTTTGAAGCGAAAAACTTGTATTTCGTTCAATTTTATAATTAGAAAAGTTTTTTTAAACTGTTTTCATTTGTTAAGAATCTTTGAAGTAATATGTTTGATCTGCTTATCTGAATTTTAAAACAAGTTAATAACAACCCAGCCCCAAGCTGGGTTAATAACAAGTTTTGTATCATAGTACTAAACCAGCCCCATCATACAAGCAGATACTCAAAATATAATGCCAAAAAGTTGCTGTCTTGGGTCTTATAATTAAATTGTATTGGTAAATCAAGGGGTCTTATCCAGTAGTGTAATTTTGTTTAAATCGTTGTTATACAGGTTTTCTGATTCTCGTAATTGTTTATATTATAATTTTCTTGGGGTTGATTTGTATACTAACGGGCTTTGTAGATGTGTATACTACAGTGTGTTTGTAAATTCCCCCCCAATTAATTTTCATATGAACTTAAATAGATCCAAACCCTTTAAGGACTGTTAATTAGGTCATCTGAAGTTTCTTTATGATAGTTTGGAATTTTGCACCTTTCCCTAAAGGGGAATATTTTGAGGGTACTCAAAATTTCCAAATGAGAACACGCATCTTGTGACATGTCAAATGAAAGAGCATAAAAAGACAAAATTAATGGGGTTAATAAAATATTTTTTGAATGACCATAACCAAAATGGCGGCACAAAATGTATTTGAGATTTTTGAATTATAAAATCGCTAAATATATGAAATCAAAACACTAAACAGTTTTAAAAACGTTCACTAGAGTAATCTGAAAGATGCATTTGACGTTGAAATAAATTTTATCTGTCCCTTTAAATTTTGACATTTTTTGGCACACTCAAAATACAAAAAAAACTACATCATCTGACAAATAAAATTAAATTACTTTTTAAGGAAAAACTAATGATACCAACAAATTTCACTTTTAACTTTATTAAAAAATTTATTTCAATATCTGAATGACATTTTCAAAAAAATATTATTGCATTTTTACAGTTAGTATTCACAGTTGGTTTGTTGTGATTCTTTAGAATAAGTGTTCAAACAAAATGTAATTAACAAACTAACTGTAAAAATACAATACATTTTTTGAAATGTCATAAAATATTTTGGAATAATATTTTTTTTTAAAGTTAAAAGTGAAATTTGTTGGAACCATTAGTTTTCCTTTAAAAAGCAATTTAATATAAAAAGTCACATGACGTGGTTCTGTTTTTGTATTTTTAATGTGCTAATAGTACCACAGTTTTGGGGGTACAGGTAAAATTCAGTTTAACATCGAATACTTCTCTCCGATTAGTCTAGCTAAGATTTCAGTGTTTTATTTCACATTTTTAGCTTTTTATAGGCCTAATTATAAAATATCAAATAGGTCTACATTGTGTAACACCATTTTGGTTAGGGTTATCCAAAAATATTTTGTGAACGCTATTATATTAATTGTGTCTTCTTATATCCTTTAATTTGACAGGACACAAGATTTCATTTGAAAATTTCAATATCCCAAAATTCCTCTCTTTAGAGGTGCAAAATTTCAAATTGTCATAAAAGAAACTTCAGGTGACTTAGTTAATAATCCCAAAAGGGTTTGTCTCTATTTAAGTTCATATAAAGGTTAAGGTGGAGGGGGGGGACTTTTCTAACATACTGTATATTGTAAAATATCCCGCTTCTTCGCGTGTATGTGTCTCTGCCCTGGGGGCCTCAAAGCTGTACATATGTTAAGGAGCCTCCACTCGCTACGCTCGTTTCAGCCCTACAGGATGTTGTAACTTACGAATAAGGCATTTTTTCGAGAGGTAAGGATTCTCGAAATTACATTTTTGAAAATAAATTCCCTATTTATCATCATATAGAGGCGGAGTTTGATTACATTAATAATTTTAGTATTTGCAAAGTTATTGAAACTCATGTGAATTATTTGTCAAGAACGTTTTCCTTAAAATATGTCAATGGAAAATTTAACTCTCAGTAATTCTTAAATTTTACTTCGATCTTGTTTCTTTTAAAATTCTAAAAAAGTCGTAATATACTACCATTTTGTTTAATGCCTCATCTAAATTCGATTTGGTATCCACTAATGTTAATTTAGACCTCATGAACTTAAGTTAAATAGTGTACAACTTTCTTGCAGAGTTATAAAAAATTGGTCGTGAGGTTCAAAACCGTTTACATTTTGGTTTGCTTTTACTTTTGGGATTTAGAGTGTGTATATTAACAAATCTATAGGCAATCTTGTTACCTTGTTATATGTGAATTAATTCATGCGGTCGCCATATAAAAATGTTGTTATTAGAAAACGTTTAAATTTTAAAATAGGTAAAGCTTTTGTTTAATGATATATTTAATATCGACCTTTTTACTTACACATAGAACCTTATTGAAATCCAAAAAAATCGAATCAAAAACTTCAAAATTGTGTTCATTTTAAATTTGTTCTTATCTCATATGTTATTCAACTTGTAATACACTAAATTAGATACAAATTTCAATTCTGTATGTAATGGTAGCCTATCAATTCCCACCTCTCTACGATGACAAATAGCGAATTTATTTAAATGTAATTTCGAACCATGATTTCATAAGAAAATGTGATATTCGTATAGTTACGAGATTCAACAAAGCCGAGTCACCGAGTGGAGGCTCTAACATATGTACAGCTTCGAGGCCCCCAGGGCAGAGACACTGACACGAGCGAAGCGAATGGAGACTTTAATACATACACATCTACAACCTCTATAACAACTGTAACACTCCTTGATTTACCAATACGATTCAACATTTTCCTTTTGCTATTATATTTGTAGGATCTCCTTCTACATTGTATGATCAAGCTAGGTAAGTACTATGATAGCCTCCTTCAACTTTTTTGTTTTACATAAAACACTATATTCAGCCCATTGTAAAGCAACAACTAATCTGAGACTGTCTATAACAATATAAAATTATCTCAAGTTTATAAACACTAGCTGGAGTTGACACTTTTCCACTCTACCGGACATGCTGACTCGGTGTTTCGGTCACTGAAATCTTTTAAATGTAATTTATTTGGACAGGTTTTGGACACTTTTAACCTTGAAAGTAAAATCAAGCCGCTTATAAATTACCTTGTTCTTTTATACTCTATGTCTAGCTCTGGTGTTTACAAGGAGAGACAAAACGTAGAAATTTATTGGCTTCCGATATTACATTTGATGCACTATGGAATAGAATGTGTAATGTAATTCAATATGTTAGGCTCGGGCATTGAAATGTGAAGTTTTCATTCATTTTTCATTGCACTGAATGGAAATTGTTTGTTTAAGTTAGATGAGTTACGAAATTAGGTTGAATCAGTTGTGGATTTATTGTAAAACAATATACGAAGAGCAATGAGTGTTTATCATTAAAAATAATAGGTGTAAATAATGGCACAAACTGTTTAAATCATCCATCCCTAAAACCAAATAAAACTAATTGTCACCAAAAATGTCAGTTTTGTGGTTGTCAATCAATAATTGTAAATCAATCATGGGCGCCGTTTTTGATGAAATATTTAAATAACGACGTAATTTTGGTTCACTTTTGTTTTTTGCCAATCATTCCTAAACCGTAATATATATTTTTACTTTAAGTTTTTCCACACTGGTTTGGATCTTTAATCTTTACATTTCATTAAAATTTGAACTAAATCGTCTTTTATTACAGACTCATATACCGGTACGATTGTTTAGTTTTTTTATCGATAATTACGAACCGATAATCATGGAAGAGATGGCGACTAATTTGTTTTCTCTAGGTCATTAAAGTCTTTACTTGTGGAAAATTTTATCAAAATCGTTGTAACTGATGTTGATGAAATTATAATTTTGTTTTTTGTTTTTTTTGCAATTTTTTTTTATGGCAGCAACTCCCAAACTTAACGAGATATGTTCAAAATACATCAACAAATCAGATTAAATTATAATTGACCCATAATATAAGTTTCTTTATACTACGTATATGATTATATGATGAAAGGTCTTTTTAAGGGCCTCAATTACAGTGAAGTATGTCCTTGGCAATCCCGAGGGACTGCAGCTGGATTTACACTTTTCTTTTTATGTAGTCTTAGATTATTTCTCTCTTTTTAATTTTTCTTGTCATGTCTCTTTTAACCAAATCTTGTTCCTTCCAATCCTGGCGTTATTAGAGTATTTATTTTACGTTTTTTTCTTCTTTTTTTTAATGCTATAATACCCGAGAAGGTTTTCGCCTTTAAAAAAATAAAAAATTATATTAAAATTAAAAAGTGATTGTTGAATTTGTTGGTTTACAGTCTAATTTGTACTACAGCCTAAAAACCTAGAACAATTTTGATATAGCAATATGTACAACATATTTACAAATAGTTTTTAATTTTGTGTTGGGGGGGGGGAGGGTTGAAGATTCTATTTTTCTCAAATTTGACTGTAACGATATTTCTTATGAGACAAATAAAAAAGGTAAACGCGGTGAGCCCTAACACAATTAGTCGAACATTCCAAATTTTTCCGAAGAGTTTATTTATTTTTTACAAATTTTACTTTGAATCTTTTTTTAAAACGAAAATAGTGTCGATTTTTGAGTACTTAAACTTTGTTATGACGTATGGCTGAGTGAAAACGTTTATGCAACTTTTACTTACCCAGTAGGCCTATACGTAGTATAAGGTAAGTTTGGTAATCGCAAAAAATTCGACCTCCGTGTTTTTTTTTTGTTTTTTTTTTACTTTCTTCATGATTTGAAAAAGTGATTTTCAAAATGACGGCCATTTTAAACAATATTTTGTTCATATCCCGTGTTGACTATTATTCAACTTATAATACACTAAATTAAATTAAATTCTTTAAGTTTTAATTCTCCATGTAATGTTACCAACCCTGAGCTCTGTATTGTCATTCATGTAATTTCGAATTCTACCATCCAAGAAAATAATATTCGTATAGTTATATCAGGCATTGCCTAGTTATGGATACGAGCGTAGCGAGTGAAGCTCGGTCACATATGTACAGCTTGGAGCCCCGCGAGGTCAATTAGGTCCTGAAAGTTGTGATATACACTATAACGAGGTTCGGACAACCTGTGAAACAAACTTAACCTACTGGATTAAACACCTTGATCTACCAATATAATTTAACTTATTCTACAAGGCCCAAGAAATCGAATGTTTGGCGTTACATTTATAGGATATGCATGTATTACATCGATGATGGGGGCTGGGTAAGTACCATGAAGGCGTCCATCAACTCGTTTAGCGTTGCTTTAAGACTGTGAATTGACCGCTTACGAAATTACTTCATCTTTGGACGATTACGGGGATGTGAAAATGAATGATCTTAAAATGTAGATTTTGGTGTGAAATATTAAGATTACAAGTATTACCAAAATACGAAACCAAAAATAGAAGTTTTCGATTTTGAATTTCCACAATATTGGATGGAAATAGGTTATGTAGTTCTAATAACCATAACGAAACTATATATTGGAACGCGTATTTTATCAATAGAAATTCCAGCATTCTAGATTTCAAGTTTGAGCTCGAGGCAATTTAATCTGCTCACAATCCTATTGTTCATCTTCCACCGTAACATCTATATAAAAGTCAAGCGTAACCATGACTGTAACATTAGGTTTTATGTGACATCTCCAACAAATACGATACTATCAATCAGGTAAAGCATAAGGACCACACAGTTACTCTGAGACACACCATAATACTGTATTACACTTTAATAAATAATCTCGACAATCTTTATTTTATTAGTAGTGAGTCTAATATTAAACTATACCGTAGTATGTATATTACGTATGGGTAAAAAAATAATCGAATATGATGTCCCTCCCGAGTCCAAAATAGTGATTTTTGGAAAGATGTGCGTTTGACGTCTGTCGTATGTGCAGTGCTCTACAGCCCAAACGAGTAGACCGATTTCAATCAAATTTTGTATTTAGCTATACCTCGGGACTTATCCATTTTTTGTAACTCAAAATTCTCTGCCCTTATTTTTATCAATTTTTTTTATATATAAACTTAATGGTAGAAGAATATTTATAATTAGGTTTTATAATAATTATTCTTTTTATGTTTATTTGGGTTTAATTATAGCTTTTTTAGTAAAATTACCAATTTAAAAAAACAAAATTACGATTTTTATAAAATTGGATGTAATAATGTTGTTCAAACTTTGCTCATGTGTAGCCTCTAAGGCGCCGAATAAAATTGATTGATTGCCTTCTATCCAAAAGAGCCGGTTTGTGAAAAAAGAAAAAAATCTATTGTGGTTTATAAAATACTAATTTTAATGAAAAGTCGAGATTAATAAGACAAATTCGTGTACGACATCGTAAGTCAATTATCGTTCAGGAATAATAAAAACAAACAAAAATTAATCAAGTAGAACTGACGCAGAAGACGTGCACAAGCGATGCTAATTTAAGCCCTTATTTAAATATATAAATATTTTTTCAAAGACTGGATTCATGATTAATATTTTTTTTATTCACAACTAGCGAAATGACATTTTTGGTGACGTTTAGTTTGGTTCGTTTGTAACTGGTTTTGAGGATGGACGAGTGATAAAGTTTGTGCAAAGATTTTGTACAGTTTATTATTTTTCATAGTCAGAGATGAGATTTTGAGTTCGCAATTAATCGCCTCTAAACGAAGAATAAAATTTAATAGAAGGTTATAAATTTCCACATTAGCCTATTTTTTAATTTGGTCTTAGTTAAAAAATCAGGTATTTTTGTATTAACTCTGTAAATATTAAAGATCAGATAAAAAGAAGGTGAAAGAGTTTGAATTCTACACAAAAAACTTCTCTAAAAACTTTGAAAGGCTGATAATTTTCCAGAAAAAGCGTAGGGTTTGCTTGACAACCTGTGCAGTGTTTTCGGCACTATACAATTCTTGAATTCGGAAATTAAGGTGCACAAATGTAGGCATGTATAACTCATACAGTATAACAAACACAATTCTCACAAAAAATACGCCTAAGTATCAGACGCGTTTCAACGACAAGGTCGTCCTCTTCAGTGATACACGAGCTACACCAATCAAACCTTGTCGTTGAAACACGTCTGATACTTAGGCGTATTTTTTGTGAGAATTGTGTTCTGTGTGTTTGTTATACTGTATAATTGTTCTCATATGTCAATCTCAACATTTAATATATGTATAACTCAGTTAAAAATTATCAGATTGGTGTTAATTTACTTGGAAGAGTTAACGTGCATATATTTATATTTTTTAAATTTATTTTATTTTATTTCCCTCCAGAATCAATACAGATACAAAATATTAACACATCTATTACCGCAATTTTATACAATAGTAATCAGTGAGAGAGAAAAAAGACAAAGAAAAACAAAAATCAAACAAAAAAATTAACAAATCTACAATAGACATAAAGTGTACATTGACCTGTACCATATTCTTAAATATATACACTTACACCCAATCATACTTACACACCAATATATAAAAATCATATACATAGCTTATAATTATAACATTCGCTTATCTAAAATAAAAGTATAAAAAAACATTTGCTTGATAAGAAAATATAATATAGTTCAAAGAAAACCTCACAATACTCTGGATGAGAAAAACAAAAACACCCGGCTCCCCTAAAGGCTAGCCCGTGGATATATTATAGTCAACAACTTGAAATTACTTTTATCTCATTAAATATTCTTTGAAATAAAAGTCTTTTTGGTTTTAGCTAATTTATTTGCCCAAACGCACGTACAAAACTCTCATCTACAAAGACAGCCACCTCAAAAACTCTCCCCGCCTTACACAAATATGCGCTACCGTCCTTTTAAATAACATTACATCCCCAGATTCACCAGAAAGATGTTCACCTCCGATAGACAAAGTACACAAACAAGTTTTAGTCCAATTTTCCGGGCATTAGCTTACACGGACGGGCTATTTAATCCTTGAAATCCTTTGTTAAGGACAACAATGGCGCGTCGCCACAAAAGAACCCTTGTCAAAATGTTATCTTTACCTTAGGCTTCTGCGTTTATTTCACATCATTTCATTTTCATTGCTATTTTTTTCTTGTCTTTTCAAAATAAGAGCGTCTACATTACCGTTGGCATAATGAACGTCTAGAAATAAGAAGTTGAATGACATCCTGCTTGTCTATCACTGGGCTAAAACAGCAGAATGATGGCGCTCAGTGTAACAGTGCAGGTACTCACGATCTTAGGTCTAGCAACCTAATTTTTCATTTTAGATACACAGAAAGGTAAATTTCGAAGAAAACTTCCAATTGATAGATACCAGAAAATAATTACCAACGATTGGACTTGTTCTGAGTTACTTCTGCTTAAAATAGTGTTTTTCCTTCTGTTCATAAATATCAGTAGATGTAGTAGACAGTTTAAAATTTGTATTTTATGATAGTTTGGATGTTTATGCTCAATTTTTTTCCTATTGTATTAATTTACTACTTTTAATAAGAAAGTAGTAAGATTGCAGATACCTATATGGATCAGTTTTATTCTGGTATGGTTTTTTTCAGAAGCACCATTTTCAGATCATATGATCCAACTTTTCAAAGTTTGTAGGCAACATTTTTAAAAAACCTGATCCTCATTTTATCAAAAACAGTAGTCCATACAAAAAGAGGTTAATATTATTAATATGGTTTTGTAGATTTATCTTCATTTGTCTATAAAATACTAATACACGACATTTCGAGAGTCGTGTTGCTTGCCGTTCTTTGTGTAGTGTAAGCATGTGTGTGGTGGTTTTATCTGATCACGTGTATTTTAGTCTTAGCTTTGCCTGATCAGGTCTAGTTTCTTTTCTTATGTTATACATTTAGTTTTAGTTACCAACATGGCCATGTTGGTGTTTTTCTCTTGTGTTCTTTAAGTTTTACGCTTGATTACGAGAGTTGATTTATACTTCCGAAACGTCTTAGTTTTTATATAGACAAATTACAACAATGTCCGATTAACCATAATGATAATATGAACAATTTATCATCTTGTGAGTATTATTTATTTTAATAATGTACTATAAATTTGTTCCAATATTTTTACTTCCCTTCTCTCAACTCCTACCCCCCTCTCTCTCTCTCTTTAGGCTGAGTTATATAAACCTAAACTGAATATTAGACCAAATTTAAGTAGTGATAATTATTGGAAGAGTATCAAATTTGTTTTTTCCGCATTAAGCTGTTTTCAGGACATGTACTTTTCTCGAAATTATTTTAGGCGATTTAACTTCTCAAGGGTGAGTTTTGAGGACGAATTTAACTAAATCGAGTTATTTAAGGCCAGTAACTGTATCTTTATCTGTTTTTTTTTTTTTTTTTTTTTTTTTTTCTCTAACACGTTTAGTGAACCCCTAAGAGTGAAACGTCAATAAAAAGAGAGAGAAAGATTTGAGTAAAAAATTAATCAAAATCGTTAGTGTAAAATTTAAAAATGAACATTTTTGGTTTTATAAAAAGTTTTCAGTTCTTAAAAAACAAGTTGGATTAGATGTGACCAGAATATACACAAATATCAAAACATTTAAAGGATATTGTATAGACATAAAAATAAAAATAGATATTCTCAAAAGTCTGGTACTAATTTTATTGTATTACAATATTAAAATACCGTATATGATAATACGTAAGCATAATGCGTTTACATTTGGACGGATGAAAAAGTTATTGTATATTTTATAATTTACTACGATCAAAACCTTCCTACACAAAAATATTCCTACTACTGATCACTTGTGTCCATCTTTCAGAATACCTACTATAGGAAACATCTGCCTATACATGGTTTAGCAACGCCAATACAAACATCCTTTTATGTCTTCTCCCTTGTACACTAAAACATCGCTTACCTGTCCTTCTGTCTCTCCTTGTCTTCCATTGATGTGTTTTTATTACAGCTTTGCAATATCTATCTGTCTTTATACGTTGTATATCTCAATAACGCCGCCATCGTTCAGAGTGTATTATTATATAATTGAATATCTTTACTGGATGTCATTCGAAGGAGAATTTGACATGAAGGTATGATTGTCAAGTTTTAATCGCTTGGACCAGTGTGGAATATTATAGTTCTATTAAAGTAGTGTCATGTTTCGGAAGTATTTCATCTTCAGGCACCGCGACGAAATTGATCCATATAGCCATCTGCAATGTCACCACTCTTTTATTGAAAAATAAAGGTAATCTAATTTAATAGGGAAGAATTTATTTATTAACAACCAAAGTATCATTTCTAAGAAATACAATAGGCCTATGTAAATTTTTAATAGACCTATTACTATGATATTTATTTACAAATAGAAAGGAAAATACTACTTTAATCTGAAGTAGTTAAAAAAAAAGCAGTTGTCAAAATGACTTTCTGATTTTACGATAACTTCAAAATTTACCAATGCAAACATGTGTTTAAAATTAAAAGTATGGTTGCCAAAATAAATTTTTAAGTGTTCGAATGTCATGTTTTAGGGAATGGCTCATCGGTCTGCTTCACAATGTCGGAGGGCCCACATGTAATAAACAGTAGTTGGCACGAGGTAATGTTGAAGGGGTTCGTTAGAATTCATTTGCATAGAATAAACTCATTTGTAAGTTTATCCAATATACGAACTATAAAGTGTAAATTTGATAATCGCCTAAAATTTACCTCTGATTTTGATTGATCTTCGCGTTTCAAGGGCGTCTGTACGTAAGGACTATAGCGGTCACAAAAATTAAGATAGGAACATAAAATTTGGTATAGAAGACTTTTATGTGCTCTATTGGTGTTTTAAAAAAATGAATTGAAAATGACAATATGGCGATCATTTTAAACAGGTTTTTGTTTTATCGATTATTTACCAACTTGACGCATAAAAATTACCAATATTCAATTCTGCAACTAATGGTACCAACTTTACGAAGAGAAATAACGAAGGGATCGTCACAAATTTAATTTCGAACTGTGACGTACCAAAAAATTAAATATTCGAATAGTTACTAGATTCGACAGAGTCAAAGAAGACACGAGCGTAGCGAATGGAGTCCCCTTCATACATGTACAACTTGGAAGTCCGTTAGGATTTATATACTGACACGAGCGTAGCGAGTGAATATTTTTTAAATATATACACATATATGAGGCCCGTTAGGGCTAGTAATATACACAATTACATGTACATGAGGTGTACATTTTGTGTGTAGATATTTGTATCCTAAAATGACTATATTTAGTGTAGATAATGTGTTTATAACAACAAATCTTAGAAATGAAAAATAAAATCTGTTTTTTTTTGTTTTTTTTTATGTATAGAAAGTATAATTTGAAAAATTCACCCTACTTGCAAAGGTTGAATATCTAGAAATAGGTAAATATTATTTCTTTATTTATTTATTAAATGTGAAGGTAACATAAGCCACTTAACACATTTTTAATTAGTAGGCTATAGCTGAGGTTTAAGTTAAAAAGAACACGTCTAATGATTTCCACGAATTATAGTTTTTTTTCGAAATCTTTTCGTTCATACATGTGCCACAATTGCAGAAATCGGAAGTTAGATCTTAAATACTAGGACTCGATTTTATGGACACTTTCAAATCGTTCTCATAAATATCGTTTGAAAATGCCTACAATGCATTTACTAGTCGTTACTATATGGATTCATAAATCGCTTTGTCTTGGTGTATTTAGGCTTTTCAAAGTCGTTAACAATTAATTGTATATGTAAACAAAAATATACACTAACGTGTGTTAAAAATAAAACATTTATTTTAGTAAGAGTTGTAAAAATTATCAGAAGAATAAAGAAATTCTTAAACAAGAACTTAAAACACAAAAAGTATATTTTCTAAAGTATTTCAAAGGAAGATGTCTTTCAGATTGGATAAATGACAGTAAAGATGTCAAACAATCAACTGGCGAGTTCAAAGATGACAACTTCATGAATGTATGCCAACAATAGTTTGACAAGATGGCTAATAAACATAACATAGCTTGTATACCTTGTCTTGTGAAAGATGGACCAAGAACTATTGGAAAATGAATAGAAATGTAGTTACGACCTCTCTCGTGATAAAGCCAATGTGCTTGATGAAATGTTAACGTATCCTAGCCATAGGAGTAATTTGATACCATTTTCATACCACTGGTAGTTTCATAAGTATTAGGTATTGGGAAAGGTTAGGGTGAATCCAGCTCGGTTGATGGTGTTGCGATTTTCTGAGTGTTACACTACTCCACCGTCTCCATTATCAGATTTTCTTTACATTTCTGTAAGTTGGTAACATTTGATGATGGTTGCATGGATCTGACTTTTATCTTGGTACTGTTTAGACTTAAGTTTGAACGAACCTTTATAGATAGGAACTTCAAATTAAGACGTAGGCTATCATACTAGACATAACCAAACTAAAGAGAATTTTTTTAACTGTGTTTCATGCAGCGCTCTACATCCAAAATGGGTGGAAAGATTTACTATACATAGGGGCCTATAGAGAAAGTATAGTAAAAAAATTGACGTCAAGTTTTTTGGGAATATATCGGTTTTGAAATCCCCAGACTCTAAAAATTTTGAATTATGTCTGTCTGTTATATGTGTGTGCCCTTCAGTCCAGATGCGTGGCCCGATTTTAATCAATTAATTCTACTTTGAAACCAACTTTATCTTGGTAAAAATTAACTTCCTTTAAATGGCCGCAAAGATAATATAGTCTAGGAGATTTAAATTCAGGGACTTTTTTTTAAGTATTTTTTATATCCAATGGTTTCGGAGAAACCAATGGTGACTTATTTAAAACGGAATCTTATAAAATCCACATTGTTTCATTGTGTTTATTTTGTTGTAGTTCAAAGGCGGCAAACCTCTCGGTCATCATCGCCTTATAAAAAAAAGGAAGAAAAGAGCATAAAATAAAGACCCTAGCCCTCGAATAATCTAATAGCATCGGTGTCGGAAAAGAACAAGAATTGGTCAAGAGAGACCTGAATGTAAAGATGAAAGAGAATACTCTAACCCAAGTATAGATGAAAAAAGGTGAAGATCCAGCTAGGATCTCTATTTCCACTTTCGTACTCACTATAAGTGAGCTCCTATAGCGTTAGGGTCGAGAAAGAACAAGAATTGGTCAAGAGAGACCTGATAGGAAAGTGAAAGAGAATACTCTAACCCAAGTATAGATGAAAAAAGGTGAAGATCCAGCTAGGATCTCTATTTCCACGCCCGTACTCACTATAAGTGAGCTCCTATAGCGTTAGGGTCGAGAAAGAACAATAATTGGTCAAGAGAGACCTGATAGGAAAGTGAAAGAGAATACTCTAACCCAAGTATAGATTAAATAAGGTGAAGATACAGCTAGGATCTCGATTTCCACGTCCCGTACTCATTATAAGTGAGCTTCTATAGCGTTAGGGTCGAGAAAGAACAATAATTGGTCAAGAGAGACCTGATAGGAAAGTGAAAGAGAATACTCTAACCCAAGTATAGATTAAATAAGGTGAAGATACAGCTAGGATCTCGATTTCCACGTCCCGTACTCATTATAAGTGAGCTCCTATAGCGTTAGGGTCGGGAAAGAACAAGAATTGGTCAAGAGAGACCTGATAGGAAAGTGAAAGAGAATACTCTAACCCAAGTATAGATGAAATAGGGTGAAGATGCAGCTAGGATCTCGATTTCCACGTCCCGTACTCATTATAAGTGAGCTCCTATAGCGTTAGGGTCGGGAAAGAACAAGAATTGTTCAAGAGAGACCTGATAGGAAAGATGAAAGAGAATTCTCTAACCCAAGTATAGATGAAATAGGGTGAAGATCCAGCTAGGATCTCGATTTCCACGTCCCGTACTCATTATAAGTGAGCTCCTATAGCGTTAGGGTCGGGAAAGAACAAGAATTGGTCAAGAGAGACTTGATTAGTAAGATGAAAGAAAGAGACCTAATCCAAGACTACATGAACAAACTCTGTACATTCAGCTATAATCCCTCGGGATTGCCACGGCGTACTCATTATAAGTAAACCCCTACATGTATCTACTCTTGTCATCAGGTTCTTGTTAATCCTAATTGAAGGCAACATTTTGATAAAACGATCAAAAAGATATGAATGAATACAGACTTGTGGGCGTTATAGAGGGTAAAGATACACCCCATCTCTAGAGACTTTATTATCTGTTATTGTTATATAGCGTTTGCAATGAAAGATGAATTGTAGTCAAACCATTGTTATTAGTCTAACAAGCTTAACGTATGGACGTTAGATTAAAAAAAAAAAAGAAAATGTTTATGTGACAAACGCAATTACAGTTACGAAAATAATTGTTGTAAAAATATTGCATTAACTTTCTCATCAAAAAAAGCCAATACAGTATAATATTATTATCTTCTCCAGCTAAAATATATCTATACGAGAGAACATATTTGTTTTTCTTCATTCTTGACTTTTTGTCAGTATTTCTGGAAACTATTTTTCAAATTATTTAATAGGCCTATTTCATAAAAAACAAATTGTTTAAACATACCCTAAGTTTGCTTCGCTTTTACCATAAACGAAGTCATCCTACGCGTAAATCATATTTCATTGAATTCTAGTTTTTAATGACTTTGATATATATACCAAGTGTCCTAAAAGTCCCTTCCCCCCCCTATTATTATTTTTTATTAATGGAAATAGACAGATTTTAATTGGGGAAAATTTAGATATCTAAAGGAGAATTTTTGAAGTATCAACATTTTCAACCCTTACCCCCAAAATGGGGTAGTTAAGGCGTAAGTCAAGAAAATTTAAATAGCAACCTCTATTGAGTAATACCTCATTTTAAAGGTCTTTTAAAAATAAGAATAATGGCGCAAACTAGAGGTCTCTAAGTTCCTCCTATCCAACATAGCGACCAATCAAATTGTGAATTTTACGTTAATAATTACACCGGAAATGTTACGAAATGTACAACATGCTTTTGAGTCCAGAATCTATTTCTGCCAAGAAGTAAATGGTAGCCATTTCGAGAACTTAATCTGAGCTAAAAAAACAAGGTAAATCTCTTACCAACATAGAGCAGTTTGTAATGTAATAAAAACAACCGGAGTTTGTAGGTTAACATTCACAATTCCATTGGTCGCTATGTTGGATAGGATGAACTTAGAGACCTCTATTTACGTCATTATTCTTATTTTTAAAAGACCTTTAAAATGAGGTATCAATCAATAGGGGTTGCTATTTAAAATTCTTGACTTACCCCCAAACTACCCCATTTTGGAGGTAAGGATTGAAAATGTTGATTATTCAAAAAACTCCTCCTTTGATTATCTAAACTTTCCCCAAAGAAAATCTGTCTATTTCAATTAATAAAAAATAATAATAGGGGGGTGGGACTTGGTATATATTTCCCTTGAATCTGGTCTTTATAACAGTTCCAAAGACGCTTTAATCCATAACTGCCGATCCGAAACTTTTGGGTAGATCATAACCAATACTGGTTTTAAAATTATTTGATAATGATGGATGGTTCTTAGTATTAATTTCGTTTAATTGGACATTTACTATCATTTGTGTTTATAAAAACTAATACACGACGTTTCGAGAGTATAAATCAACTCTCGTTATCATGTGTAATAACCTAGAGTAGGCCTACGCAATATAGAGAGGGTGATTTAAAATTACCCGGCAATATTCCGGGAGCTGATTCTAGAGGTAAAAATAGGAAAAAAGCTTATATAACCAAAGGTCTGGAAACCCTTCATTTTCTGTCTGTCGGCCATTTTGTGATTTAAAAAATTAATGATAACTTTTGAAATTAGCAATGTTAAGAGTTTAAATTTGGTATACGCATTGTTTATATTATTTTTAATCATTATACCAAGATATAAACCTTTACTATGTAAATATTCAAAATGGAGACTATTTATAATTTTTAAAGTCTTGAAAAAGTAAAACGAAAAAATTGGTAATTGTCAAGAAAACTCGAAACATTATGATAGAGTAACTAATTATTTCTCATTATAAAATTAGACTAAGTTGTTTAAAACTTTAAAATTTTCATTATTACAGACTTTTAAATTACAAAAATCGTGTTATGGACAAAACACTGACTTACCGAGTTTACAAAGGTAGAACCTACATCTTTCGTAATTTATTTTTATAATTAAACATGTATAAATTTCATTCCAAGAAAATTGATGTAAATTAGACAAGTAAAAAATAAATACAGATTTTTGAAATTAAACTTTTATTAGTAACAAAACAGACAAATTTGTTACAAAAAATTACTAGGCTATATTTCTTTTATAGGCCTTATATTTATTTAGAAAGGTAATTTTTATTTTATATATCCAAAATTATTGTTTCAACGTCTGTATAAAAATGTACTGCCAAGTTGTAATGTGTCAAAAGAATGGTTTTCTTTTTGCTTGACACTTGTGTCCCCCCCCCCCATCCGTAACATTCATACTTTATGATGCGTCTAAGGCTAATGAAAAATACATGGGGTCCTTCGAATCCTCGATTCGAACTTCGCATTGAAAACACGCCCAGACTTCTGTCACAAATTATATTCTAAAGAACCATTTTAGGGATTAATCAATTTGCACAAAATTAAACAAATCTAGGATTAAGAGTAATTGATTTGATCAACAAGTTATCGCCCCATGCAATCAGCTGTTAAGCGTATGATTTAATAAACCGCACTACAGATTGAAGGGGAGATAAAATATTAAGTGGCCTTATCAACTCTCGTGGGGAATTGTTTGTAATCCATTATGTTGCATGTTATGTTATGTATAGTTAAGACATAGGAAGCTAGAGAAAGTATTACAGCTGCAAAATTATATCATTTAAATTGAGTTAATGTTTCCAAAAACTGTAAACTATGAAGAAACAGTTTACGTTTTAGTAAATAGTTATTTGTGCAACTAGTGGGCAAAGTGGCACTTTTTTAAACGAGAGAAAAATGTTGACGCACGAGGCTTGCCTCGTGCGTCAATTTTATCGAGTTTAAAAAAGACACTTTGCTCACGAATTGCACATTATATACTTTGTCTACAGTTGTTATGTTGTGACAAATAATAACATACCTACAAATAAAATATGTGCTCCAATGAGTAGAAGTTCTCACGTCAAAACTGAGGTTATTTATGAATATTACAAATAACTTAAGTGTATTGTTGAGGAAACGGGATTGCCAACTTCAAAACTCGGCAAACGAAAAATACTCTCCGTGTACATACACCACTGTCAATCATATTCATGAATAATTACTTCCTTTTTCAACTTTAAAACGTTGTTTTGTTGTTTATTTATGTTATTTTACATGAAAGAATTAATCTAACCTACATACGGGACATTTCCTGTATATTATAAATCAATTCAAATAAACGTAACCTAAATTTCGTTTTGTTCGGTTGCCATTCAGAGTGAGCAAAAAGTGGGCAAAGTAAAACTGTTGAGAAATCAGCTGTTTTGCAAACTAATTTAAATGAACAAAATGCCACTTTGTCAACAACTGTAGACAAACATTATTTGATATCAAGAAGGAAATACAGTATTCATATTTTATTGTTCTGTTTTCAAGGTCAATTGAAGGTTAACTTAATTTTTTTTAATAGAAACATAATTTTTAATACACATTGTTATTCTATGCTACAAAATTAAAATGTGTTCCTGAAACCTTTTTTTTTTTTAAAGTTTTCCAGATATTTAACAAAATATATGGAAATTTCCTGATCTTCAGAATTTGTTTTCCTATAAATATCATTTTAGAGCCAAATTTCAAAAATACAAATTCTAACTCGAAAAAACTCACAATTGTTTATCAACTAGGCTATTTCGTTGAAGTAACCTAAATAATCAAAATGAAAAATGTTATCATTTTCAGATTAAAATAAACCCATTTAAATAATATTGTTCTAATAGGCTACTGATTTTTTTTATAAACAAATTTTAAAGATCAGAAGATCTACAATATTTTGTTAACTATCTAAAAACATCAGAGTCGGATTAAACAAATGTTCCTAAATAAGTTTCTCCTTTTTATAAAAGCCACACAAAAAAATCGGTTTGATCTTCAAATGACTCTGAATACAGATCAAACAAATAATGCCATTTTGTTTCCTCCTAGATACCAAATAACTTTTTGTCTTCAATTCTTGCTGTTTTTGATATATTCATTTGTCTCAAATAAATGACACATCCAGCTTTGTTAAGCCTTATAATATTAATTCCTAATTTAATTTTGTTTTATTTTCAGGTATGAACTCTACAGATATTGAAAAAAAATAATATTATAGGTAAGTTAGTTTACATTTTGTAAAATAATACTATTATTGCATTTCAATTATTGCGAAGTGCTGGATGGAAACGCAGACACTCTACACCATGATATTACGTCCATTGATCCTACTTATTGGAGCAATTTGATAATATTGTTATCACTCTGTGTATATACAGGATGACCAATAAGTAGGGTGACAAATTACGGTCAACAAAATTAAAGAAAGAGTCCTTGTTTTTGCTTTTTTAAAGTCGAAACCACTCGGTCATCATCACCTTATAAAAAATAGTCCTCGAATAGTCTAATAGCGTCAGAAGAGAACAAGAGTTGGTCAAGAGAGACTTGATAGAAAGTTGAAAAGGAGGGATCTAACTTAAGACTACCTAATAAAAAGTGTCGATACACCTAATGTCCCTCGTGATTGATTAAAAAAAATAATAAAAGAACATAAAATAAAGACTCCAGCCTTCATATACTCTAATAGCGTCATGGTCGTAAGGAACAAGAGTTGGTCAATATAAGGAAGATGAAAAAGAAAGATCTAGCTCAAGACCACCTAAGGTTCTTCGGGATTGATTCGCTTGTAGAAAAAATAAAGACCCCCTAACCCTCGAATACTATAATAGCGTCAGGTTCTGAAAAGAACAAGAGTTGGTCAAGTAGACTTGATAGGAAAGATGAAAGAGAGGGATCTAACCCAAGACTACATGAAAATTGTAGATCCGCTATGTACCTCGGGATTGTGACTCACTTAGGGGGGAAATAATGCTATAAATATATCCAAAAATGAGTCACTTATCGTATATTTGTCTTTTTCCCCTTTTTTTCCAAAAACAAGATATAACTTCAGAATCAATACCAAATTCATCAGAATGTTTTATACTATTTCGTTTGCAGTTTGCCACAAAATACTATAATTTTTTCACTTCACCGTTGCTTTTACGAAATATGTAGCACTTTTAGTCCTGACCAAGTTCATATATTTATTTGTATTATATATTGAACAATAACCGAGATATCGATATAAAGCTTTTAAAATTAATTTACTAGAACACACATATTGGTCTACTAGCATTTAGCAGTCAACTTTTAAAATGGTTAAATTGATATACTGGGTTGAACATAACATTAAAATTTTTGGCATTTTCTATAAAACCCATAGGAGTTATAGTAACATCTGTTCCCCAATAATAACGAATAACAAGGAGACTATCTATTGGACGTTTTAGTAAATTACCAAGACATTTTTTATGGATAACTCAGGTACACCTTGACCTATAATAAAATTTAAGATATCGTCATGTAGACGTTAAGATAGCGTAGCATTTTGTATCTTAAGTTTTTGGAAAGTTTCCAAGATTGAACATTAAAAAAGTTGAACTCTCGCCATTTAGTAAATGTATCAAATAAACTATTCGTTTATGGTATACTATTAAAAGATCACATATAAATGCTTGCACCAAACTTAAACGCAATAAATCATTAATTTTTGAATTCATAAATTTGTTTATAAAAGACACATACAGACTAACAGTAGGAAAATGAAGCGTTTTTGGAACTTTTACTTATTTTTATGTAAAGAATTCATTCACAAATTTTCTCCGTGTACTTCAAAGACGCTCTGTATATATTTATTATTTTTAATGTGCAGATGGATATCTTAAGTTATACCAACCTCTCGTGTTTACAACCGGTTCAAGATTCATTGAAATTATATCAGAGGTTACCGAAATTGAAGTTGACGTTTAAACAATTTTTTATTACAAACCAAAATAAGAAAGCGTTAAACAATATTATATAGATTTGATTGTTTAATTATTAAACATTTCTTTTCAAGCACCCTTAGTTCCCACCCTTTATACGCTTGCTTTTTGCTACCCCTTTGAACACAACCAAACACATTGTGTCCAGCAACTGTTCCGTGAAAATGAAAAAAAAAAAAAAAAGAAATGAAAAAATATAGTTTAATAATATCCCCCATGTAATTCTATATCATTATATAATAAAAACATGTTAACGTATATATGGGTAAAGGTGAAAAGGTTGGATGTCGAAATTATTCTGACTGTGATAAATGGACTTGACAAAAATATGAGAAGTTTTGATTTGGTTTCGAGAAGTATTGGTAAGGGAATACTGTTAAAATGTATTAAATTATTTGTAGAGGGTCGAAGGGCGATAATTATCGCTTCACTAGTTCGTTTTAGAAAAAAAGATGACTGAAAATATTTAAAGTACAGTTTTTCTTTTAATTTCTCACATGTGCAGTGAAATTATACAAGTATTTACTGATAGTTTAGAAAATCATTGTCGTGGTTTTCGCGGAATATGCTTATAAACCTCCTAGCCAAAAAAAAAATGTAGTTTTGAAATTATGTCCTTTGTCTGTGAACTGATAAACAAATTTTTTTATTTAAATTTTACAAAAGGTTGATAAGGGATTGATATTTAGTTATATCCCATAAGAAATACAAGGTGGATATCTCAGTATTTTTTTCTTCTTTCTTATTGATTAAAGATGAAAAATCTCTCGGTCATCATCGCCTTATAAGAAAAAGAACATAAAATAAAGACCTCTAGCCCTCAGAATACTGTAACAGGGTTAGGGTTATAAAAGTACAAGAGTTGGTCAAGAGAGACATGATAGAAAAGATGAAAAATAAGGATGTAACTCAAGTCTACATGAGAGAATGTGTAGATACAGCTAGGTCCCTTGGGATTGTTAAGCCCGTACTCATTATAATGGGTCCCTGAGGATAAAAGTATGTTTTTGTCTCACTTATAAATAGTTTGGGCAGTAGCCGAGGAATATTATTTTTGGTTTTATGGAAGGGTGTGTGAGAAAGATAGTGTAATGTATTTCATAGTTTATTGTCTACATTTTTTAAATTTTTTATGAAGAGCGTGTTTTATATTAGGAATCCTAAGGAAGTATTTTTATGCTACGAAAGTCTTTTTGAGCTGTTATAAATGTTAATAAGCAGAGCATTGTTGCTTTAAATATGAGGATAAACATGGATTTAAAGTGTTATCATATGCACCTTGGATGTAGTGAATCTAGGACCTAGGTGACGTCAAGCAAGTATAGGCCTATATACATTTATGATATTGAGAAAACATGTTTACCAACTGATTAGAACAAACTTACCCTTTTAATAAGTCTTGTTGATCTACCAATACATTTTAACTTTTCGTACAAAGACTAAGAGATCAACTTTTAGGATCTTCTTGTATTAGATTTTATGATGGGTCTGGGTAAGTACCATGATGACCCCAACAACTTGTTACCAACTTAGGAATGCCCAAAACTGATGTGGCTATAAATATCTCAACATAGCTTTTTACTCCATTACTATATATCCTCTTTGTAAATCATTGAATTTTGTTCAGTCACGATGCTCGCTTCTCTACGATTTAAATATATTCTCCAGTTTGATTAACTCCCTACCGTAGAGAATGAGATGACCCACGTGTGCGTCTGTCTAGGTTAGTATACGGGCTGATGGTTCCATTATATGTAAGACTACATCTGTTATACATGTAGGTGTAATTGTCGGATTAAGGTAGGGGTTGGTATTGTTTAACAATAACAATAGGAGGGGTTGGGACAGTAGCCTACGCTGGCGCCATAGAAACAATACCTATTACGTGTAATTATTAATTTATAGAGTAATTAAAATTACTAGTAGTATATTTACTCGTTGCTAGTAAGGTGTCGTGAAAAAAGCGCACAGTTAACCCTTTTGGAGTTACAAAAGGAATCCAGCCACTATCGTCTTAGAAATAATGAATGTTACACAGAAAATAAAAGTTGAATTAATTAGTTTCTGATTCCCATCACACTTTATCCAGGCTTTGGACTGGCTAAATGATTAAATACTGAATAGTTTTTAATCATTTAGGCGTGTTTAAAATCAGCATGAGTATAGCTTCGTCAATGTCAACTTTTTAAATATATTTACAGTCCTATCAGTATAATTAGGCTTATTCAAAATCAGCAAAAGTGTAGCTTTGTCAATGGTAACTTTTTACATATATTTACAGTTTTAAAGTATAAATAGGCTTGTTTTAAATCAGCATGAATGTAGCTTCGTTAATATTATCTGTTTACTATTTGCATTCTTTTCTTGTCTTGCTTTTCATCTTGACAGAAGGTCTAGACAAGTTTTTGTAGATATGAAACTGTCTTTAAACACGCTTAGATGTTGCCATTTTCTTCATATTTCTTCACAGTTCTTTCCAGTTTCTTATCTAATTCGACGTAAGTGTTCTTCCTCTTTTCCCCAGCTAAATTCAGTTCTATCCTTATGTACATACAAGCAGATTCCTCCGCTTCACTCTTCAAACAAAGTATGACATCTCTGATTTTGGGGTTGGGTCGTCCAAGAAGATTGTTGATTTTGTTGTGCCAACCTTCCACAGCGTTCGAAGTCCTGTGTCGCCTAGTATAGCAATTCCACAATTCAATAGGAATTTCGTCATTATGCAGCCATTGTTCGACGAAGTAGTCAAAGAAGCGAGTTATGTTAGGTTAGGTTAGGTGATGACACACCTGAAGGGATGAACTGAGGTGGATGGTCAGGAGAAATGTACCTGAGTTATAGTACTGCGTGATGACTCACCTCCAATCAGCTCCAAGTATTCATTTCCTGGTAACGTAACCCCTACCCTAAACTATCACATTGGCCCTTGTGCGCTTTATTCGCTGTGCGCTTTTTTCGCATAATCGCTAGTAATTCCTTATAGCCTGTGTAAGTTAAATTATTAATGTAATTGAATCAGCGAAGCCATTTCCTGTTCTAACTCGACCATTTCATATTTAGTTGGCACGTTACGGTCAAACGCGTCCTAGTACAGTCGTCAACATTTTGAGTGGACATTAAATCGCCACTACAGTTTGTTTACTGAAAATATAGGTCTTAGTGTGTAGAATGAATTTAGAAAATATTTACATGTGGATATTGCTCTTTATTTTAATGGGGTCAGTGTGGAAACTTTTGATATATCTTAAATAACTCCGTAAATATTGAAGATTCGTGGGAAAATTAATAATAACGCGAAAGACATTTTACACACAAAGGTCCTATAACAAATTTTTCAAGTAGCCTATAATAATTTTATAAAAAACCTTAGGCATTGCTAAAGATCCGCAGGACACGGTACTAAATAAATTCGAATTCCGATAGGTAGGAGCACACAAATAAACCATAAATTTGGAGTTATCGAAGAAATGAAAAAAAGTTGGAGTATCGGTCAAAATATGCCCACGTTCAAAATTTAATTAAAATACCGTTTAAGCTGTAGAAGAATGCTCATACGACAGACAGACATCATCAGGAAACTTTAAAACTGATTTGTCAACTCTGCAACTCTGCTTTGATTTTTAGATCCATCACTATATTAGTTTTGTGTAAAAATCTCAAAATATTGTGACCATTAGATTGTTATTTATCAAATGAGGATCGATGTACCTATGATAGCGACAGAAATATCCACATTTCATATGAGAATTCACTAGCAAATATCAATATCTCACAAAATACGTCGCTTCTGTGTAGAGGGAAATGTAATAAATTCCCTACTTCACAGTAAAATGTCATAAATTCCTGTCTTTGTGCACAATACAGCCATATCACATTTCCGTTGACGAAATTGGATATTTTATAACATTTTCATAAATCGCATAAGGGTGATTTTATCATTATGAAAGGGTTAGAGTTTCGTAAAGGGTTAAACACCCTTTTCCGTTATTCAATTGTTGTATTTCTTAATTTTAGATTGTTTATTGTTCTTTTTTATACGAAAATGAGAACTTAAAAGAGTTGAAGTTGATTTATGTTTTCAAAAGAAACGTTTTTGGCGAAAAAGCTATGTTTCACCATCACCATCGCTTTATAAAGAAAGGAGGAAAAGAACATAAAATAAAGACCCCTTATTCGTTGAATACTTTAATAGCGCCAGGGTCGCAAGGGAGCAAGAGTTGGATAAGAGAGACCTGATAGGGAATATGCGAGAGTGGGATCTAACCCAATACTGTATGAAGGGGTAAATCCAGCTAGGAACCCTTGGGATTACCACGTGGGACTCCAACATATTGTAGCTTGTTTCGCTTGGCAGTCTCAAAAGACCCTAGCTGGATCTACGCTTTTGTTCTTTAGTCTTGAGTTAGAGCTTTCTCTTTCATCTAAATCGCTTTATGTACCAATTTAAAACGGCAGATTCACTTCATTTAAACAAAATTCTTTTACCGGTTTTAAAGGTAAAGACTCTCAGAGGATCACTATTAATGAGTACGTGCGTGACAACCGTAGCTGAATCTACGCCTTTCTTTATTGGGTTAGATCTCTTAGAGTTCAATGCCTTGGAGGTATTTATTTTATATTCTTTTCTTCTTTCTTTAAAAAAAAAAGAAAAGAAAGAGGAATTTTGACGTTTTATATAGCCTAAAGCTTTTTCAGCCTATGTTCGCTAAGATATGAGGTGGTCAACCTCTGTTGGATCATTAAAAATATTTCTGCTGCAAAAAAGAATTTTACAATTTATATTTAATGTAAATTTCCAGCCGTTTTTAAAATTTTTTTAAATTTATTTATTTATTTATTAATAATTACAACTAAGTTTGCCTTATCAAGTAATTAACATTTCATATTTTAGAAAGCAATGTTTGGAACACCATCCACTGATGGAGTCCTATATTTTACACACAAAGTTCATGCGGTTACTTATTTACACAATCTCGTTCACCAAATCCAGAGGTTTAGTTCGTTTCAGGCGCCTCACATCTTTTGTGTTGTTGATTATACGGAGCATTTCAGGGTTCTCGTATTTTTGCAGTCTATTCTTATGCATGATTGCATATCTCTTAATTTCTTCTGAGACAGTACTCATCCCGAGATCACGATGGAGATCATCATTTCGCACGAACCATGCTCCTCAGAGCCTTATTTTGGAATGTTTGAATACCTTTAACATTTGTTTTCTTGGTACAGCCCCATAGCTGTATCCCATAAGTCCAAATTGGTTTTAATATTTGCCTATATACTAGAAGTTTATTGTTTAGATCTAATGTTGATCTCCTACCAAGTAACCAATTCATTTTCCTGAATTTAATATTCAGCTCTGTAATCTTCTTCTTAACATGCTCATTCCAATGAATCTTTGCATCAAGTGTCATTCCTAGGCTGTATTTCCAGGGGCTATTAAGTGTCCATTTATTATAACCTGTGTTGGGTTTATCTTTCTGTTGGTAAAATTTACATGGCTTGATTTTGCTTCATTTAATCTTAATCTCCTTTTTTGTATCCAGATACCTACTAACTTTATCAATAGCTTTCTGGAGCTTGTGTTTTGCTTCCTCTGCACTATCCCCAACTGCCATTATTGCAGTATTTCCAGCCGCGCTAACATAAAAAAAAAAATTAAATAAAAAAAAAAAAAATTATATAAAAAAATAATTTAAAAAACGTACAATTTTGACGTTTCCGTGTATTATATTAATCCACATTTCAGTTCCTCTATATGTTATCAGACTACATTTAAAAATTGTACTATACACTAAAGATTGGTACAGATTGATCCACCATTAGGATCTAAAAAAAGAAGACCAAAAAATTAATGATTAACGTTCTCTATTTTTCTATAGGAGTTACACATTTCCCTATACATTTAAACTCTTTGCCATCTTGAGTTGACCATCCTGTACACTCCACATTCTAAAACCTAAATCAATGTACAGGGTATTAATAAAATTTTAGTGTAAAGGATAAATTTAAAATTTAGTCTGTTTTTGATTTTTAAATATAGGCCTACTACTTTGGTTTTTTTAAAACTCTTCTAATAAAAGTTAAAAACAAAGATTGATTTGAGAGTTTACTCAGATGCTATCTTCATAGGACGTGCTTTAACTCTGTAAAAGAGCATCTGGCGCTTCCAGGAGTAGGCTACAGTTTATTACATCAGGACAGTTTGAACAAGTTAATTTATTAATTTGTGTATAGCTTGTGGGGATTATTAGAATAATTAAAATTTTATATAATTTTTAATTAATTTATGGCACGTATGCTTCCTATAGAAAAATAATTGTTACATTGCTCAATTGGTTTAGTTTTGCGCTTATCTTGCTGCAGTTCAAAATAGTATCACCAAAATTTCTGTTTCACAAGATTTTGAAAAATTAGATCTGTTATAACAGTGGCATAAGCGTTCTATGATTTGTACAGTAATTCTCCAACTGGCATTTTTGGAGAGGTGGAAAACATTTCAATTTGTTTGCAACCTAAAGAGTGCATTTGAGAAGAAAAAATTGTACATTAGGCCCTAACCGATATCAAGAAATAAATAATGTAAACAATTAATTATGATGCTCAGAAAATCTGTATAACAACTGTTTTAAAAAAACTTACCCTACTGGGTAATACTCGTTGATCTACCAATACAATATCTACTAAGCCCAAAAATTAACTTTTAAGCATTACATTTAGAGTATCTGCTTGTATTACAATGTATGATGGGGGTAGGTAAATATGAAGATGACGCTATCAACTTGTTTATATTTTGATCATGTAAAAACTTCTAATAAGAAAGCATTATTTTTAAACTGCTCGTTATGTCTAGTTCCCACCATTACATTTAATAATTCGGATGTCCAGTAACTTTTTAAGTTCCCGCGCTTTTTATAAGGTAGTAAAATGTTGTTAAACCCTTGTTCATAGTTCATGTGGTATATATATATTTTTTAAAAAAAGCCCTTATTAAATTTTATAACGTTTTGGCTGACGTCGTTACAAACAAACAAACAAACATACAGACGAAATGCCAAATGGTTAGGTAACAATGCCTCGCTACGCCCAGTCAATTAAATATTATGTTGAAGCCCAATTCTAAAATCCAATACTTAACACTGCACTTCCAGAACAAGTCTACCGTTCTTTGTATATTGGATATGTTTATTATTTTGCAAGAGGCTGCACTATCTCCAGGTGTACCTACCACCCAACCCTTCTCTTTGTAAACAACCCCTATTGTGAAGGGATGATTTATTGATTTATCTAATGAACATCTCTTTTGTTGTAACCTATCATTGCCGAACTGAGCCAATTATGGTTGCTATAATGATTGTAACAATGTATAGAAGTGTGTGTGAGTAATAAGGGAGTTTGTCGGACTGTTTGAGGTAAGTATGAATATAATTAACCAGTAAATGATTTAACAAATCAAGCATATACATAAATAAATGGTTCACAAACATTTTACTTACCCAGTGCACGAATAGTAGGGCGAGTTTGATAATGGAAAAAAAATTGAACTCTGTTTTTGACTGATCTTGATGGCCTCAGGAAACCGAATTGTAATTTTCGACATTCTGTTCGCCGTTGTCGATACGTAACCATGTTAGTGGCCACAAAAATTAGGATACGAAGATGAAATACTGTTTATTACATGGTACAATATATAAAATTTAGAAAAAATCCAATTGAAAATATCAAAATGGCGGCCATATTGAACCGTTTTTTATTCATATCTCGTGTGTTATTCAACTAACTTCATTAAAAAAATTTTAGATTTCAATTCTGCATGTAATGCTACCAACCTCACCTCTATACGATAGCGAAGTTATTGTCAAAAATATAGTTTCAAACTCCTGACCTTCCAAGATAATTTGATAAGTAGGAGGTCCGACAAGGTATATCTTCTTTATAGATCCTAATGGTGGATCAATCTGTACACCCCACATTCTAACAATGTAAATCAATGCACAGGATACTGTAGCAATCTTTAGTGTATAGAACAAATTTCAAATATAGCCTGATTACATATAGAGGAACTGAAATATGGATTAATAATAGGCTACATGGAAAAGTCAAAATTTCATGATTTTTTTTAAAGGTTAGGACGGTTGTTAATAATTTAGATTAAAAATAAATTGTAAAATTCTTTTATGCAGCTGAAACATTTTTAATGACCCAACAGAGGTTGACCACACGAGTGCAGTGAGTCACATTTGTACAGCTTCGAAACCATGAGCGAATAAGTAAAGACTTTTATACACTTCTACGAGGCTCGTTAGCGCCTAACCGACGACAAGAAAGTGGAGATACTACTACACAAATAACGTCACGTATTAATTAAAAGAGTATTTTTAAATCAATCTAAAATTATACTGAACAATCAAAATAAATCTTCTGCTTTCTGGTACGCGAAAACAATTTAGCTAGGTCTCGATTTTATCAACTAATAACGCGATAAACCAAACGGGCACATTTATAACTCGTACAAATAGTTCTTTCCGCGTTAACACTTCCAAAGTAGGTATTGTAGTTTCCTAATTAACTCTTAAAATCGTAACGGCTCCAAAAGGAACTTTCAATCACAACAATTTTTTTTATCAAGTAAGTATTAGTTGGAATTTTATACGTATCAAAAATGCGTTTCTAGTGGTATTTTAAACGTTTAGATTAAAGCAGTATTTTAGTGGAATATTACCAATATACAGTTACATTCCATAGTGGAAATAGTGTGCTAAACAATATATAGTGTGTTGTAACAATTAAAATACCAAAATAGGTTTTTTCGTCATACTGCTTCAAAAACAGCTGTCTTCAATACATACATTGAGATGCTAAAGTTATTCTTCTTAGTCCTAGGACCTAAAAACATCAGCTGAAGTCGAGGTCATCAGCTGTTACTTCGTTTATACGAATTAATTAACGTTTGTAAAGAATCTATAAAAACAACCGATACTCTCGATTGTAAATAACCGATAAAATAGCTGTTACCATCGATTTGAAGGCAAATAGGTCGTATCATTTTAGTTTTTGTGAAATTGTTTTCTTATATTGTTTGCAGTATAACAAAAATTATAGTTCATCACTTGGACCAAAAGAAGTTTTGATCCTCGCTCATTTTCCGGCCTCGGCCGTTTAACTTAAGGTTGTATCGGAAAGCTTCACTTTTGATCCTAGTGATGAAATATACTATTTTGGTATCTAATTGAACAGGTCCAAAATGTACGGAATAAGTTAGTTCTAGAATACGCTTGAATGATTCGTGTGCTGATATGATTGTTGTTAGGCCTATTGTTGTTAATGAAAAAACCTTCAAAGTTATAACAAATTGTTATATTTTTTACATATAATTGTTTAAAATCTTTGCTATTCATATTTATTAAAACATTTTCCTCTGTAGCATAGACTAAAATACATTTTTATGTCTTAGTCACAACATAAAACAATAATAAATTCCATAAGCACAAAATAACAGAGTAGAACTTATAACAAAATTTATAATTATAGTTAATTAAAATACAAAATAAAAACCGATGCAAGAAAACACTCAAAACACAGTATACACCTTAATAGAGACTAACAACGCAATAATATTAAATTAATTTAAATACAAAATAGTTAGCTAAATCCATTATAGTTTGTAAAACTAACGAAGACAGCTGGTGGAAGGGTTGCCTCACTAATACACATGCAGCTTTTACTCACACACACAGGAGCTTATACTTGGCCCCTGGCTGCTGGAAGACAATTTTTTGGATTCCGCGCAAAATTTTAAGAAAAATGATACCCAATTTACAGCGTTAGCTGTCCTTTGCTTATCTTTTAAGTAGATGGTTACACTGCTGTCGTCAACCTGTCGCCGAAAGAAAATTAATTAAATTCCTGGAACCATTTATTTTGTAACTGTTTAGGTTTATTAGTCTAAAGTTTTAAGGGTGTTGCCATTTATAACTTTATTTTTGTGCTGCTTAATGGATTAAGTTTATTTGTAATCAATTGATAACTGTGCGTTGGTTTTTCTAAATCATACCATTTTTTTTTTTAGGGTTTTTTATATGTCATAATGCTAATAGGTTATAATGTTGGTTTTTTGTTGATATTGTATAGACTTGAATCGCTATTTTGTACAAGGTTTTAGTTCAAAAAGGAAGTAAAGGTGTAGTTTTTAGTTATTTACTTTTTTAAATTTTCGTACATGATTATGTTTTTTGTGTATATATTTTAAGTTAAGACAGATTTAGATAACATTTTCGCCGTTTACGTAATTATAACATACGATTTTATCAAACATATGACAAATATAATTAATATTTCTTTACTATTCTACTTTTTTTTTATTTTACTTTTTTTTCTACTATTTTTTTAACTCTCTTGGGTTTTAACAATGGCTTGTTTGGAGTCTTTTACTAACAATGAAATTTTATGAACGTTCACATTCAGTAGGATTATTTAATAATTAAAAGGAATCTCCACCAGCCGGCCGGTGCCGTCTGCCGCCCATAAGACTAATGCAATAGAATAATACCCATAAATTCCTTGTATTTAAAGATATAAATATAAATGAGGTATGAATAGAAAGGTATTGTACAGCTGAATGTGTTTTGTTGAACCAAATTTAAAATATCTTTTTCTGTTTTACATGAAAACCAAAACAACATTTTTTTACTTTAGCAATTTTTTAAGAAAGTACCTTTAAAGATACGAAGGATTTTTCTCGCAGTTAACATAAAGCAGTTTGTTCTCTTCAATCAAAAAATAATAATAATAAATCAACGAAATCGGATGAAGAATGGAGGAAAAATATGGGTATCAACGAGAGTTTTCCCATCGAGTTTTCCTCCGAGTGGCATCGACATTTTTGTTATATGGAACCTAGTCTTTTAAGAAGCCTTACTAAAATTGTATTTGTATCAAAATATTTTGCAGTGTTGTCAGAGTCACTAATTAGGCAGCTTGTCTGGCGGTAGAATGTTTGTGAGGTTGCGTGCGTGAGAAAGGGTTTTAATAGGTAGCCAGCCTTCTTCGTTTTACATATTATAAATTAAGCAAATAATGTGTAAACTATTTGAAAAGTATGGCCGGGATAAGAAAAATAATGATCAACAGCAGCTCTGTACTGAACTGCGGGTAGTTGAGATACGGGAATAATGATGTTTGTATCAACAGCACCCTAAAATTTCAGATTTTCATGTAAAAAGAAAATTATTATTTAATCATATTTTTGTTTAAAATTTAAAAAAAAAATCTTTTTTTTCGTTCTAAAAGTGAATAAAAAAGTTAAAATATTAACCCAATTAGAATAATTTTTATCAAAATGGTGTACCATGAAGCTTCAAAATTTAGGCATTTTATAAATTTTAGAGGTTAAAGTTCGATATATTGATCTGCAATATGAGATGTTTATATTCCATAGAAACAACATTGTTGTAGAATAGCAATGATTGTTATCAATTGTTTGTAAAGGTGCATCAAGTTGTTTATAACTGTAGATTTTTATATTTTGGGACCGGTTTCATTAAAATCCATCCTTTAGATACCGAGATATTAATTTTTTTTTAACAATCCCAATTTTGCATCTATAATTGTTATAAACAATTATGTGTTCCGGACATTACCTGTAAGTACTCCAAACTAAAACTGTATACTCTAATTGTCTTAACCAAAGAAGAAACTAAATTATATTCAATACGTGGAATATCAGCGTCATTTGATGCAGCGTGTATACATAACTTGAGTGTTTTGAATTTTTTTTTAGGATCTTTAAAACTCAATTCGATGAAACCATAAATTTCAAGAATGCTATTCACACACGGTCACACGCCGTGATTCTTTATTCTTATATTTTTATCGTTATTCTTTGTGTGCTATTCTTAGGTTTTTACTTCTATATATGGACCGAAATCATTCTTCTATTCTGTAGAAGACCTATTTGATAGACTACTGTATGTATGTAGGGGTAGGTGTGTAACTGGACACTTTAGGGGAGAGTTTAAAAAATCTGTTCCTCAGGGGATGCCACTCTGATATAGTCTGTTTTGTGAAGTATGGAAATTAAAACATTGTTGACTAGATCTACCTAATAATTATTATTATTCGTCGGGTGATTTCGTTCTTCTATAAATAACGCGTTTCTGAACTATGTTTCATCATCAAATATATTGTCGGTCAGAGATGCCGTTAAACATTAAGATGTGAAAAATCACAAGATATTACACAAAAGCACAAGTTGTTTATGTTTTATGTAAGCACAGATAGAAGCGTTGGCCTATGTGAATGCAGCAGAAGAGTTTGAAATATATAAGCCATTCAAACAACAACAAAATCTACTGAATGATCAACTAGATTTTATATCATATGTTATACGGCAGTGGGATCTAAAGATAAGATAACCCCTTCGCCTTATCGCGTTGCAAACCATACGTCTTGTTGCCATCTGGAATACAGAGTGTTCAAAAAGCCCCTTTAACCCTTCTTAATTTTTTTTAATGCTTAACATAAATTAACAGATTTTTGTATGTATCTCGTGGTACAAAACGAGACTTTTTTCCCTCTATAATTTTTGGGCAATTGAGAGGGGGGGGTGTTTAAAATCTTTAATGTAAAGAAAGGTCACGTGGCACAACATTGTAAAGCTTAAAAGATAAAATAAACTAGAGCTTTGAATCTTGCTCTGTTTCAAAGTACAATTTTTTTCAGAATTTTGATTGCCCACTAAACTTTTAAGAATTTTTTTATTGCTAAAAATAAATTAATAGAACTTTGTATAGGGCCTATATCTTGTGGTGGATAACAGAACGTATTTTTTTGACATATCTGACTCCCAAAAAATCGTAGAGTCAGATATGTTAAAAATTACGTCATCTTTTACACCAAAACATATACAGGGTGTCCCGGAACTCTCTGTAACATTTCATAAAAAAATGTTCCTTAGGTCGAGACAAACATATTTCACAATATAAACATGGGTCTCCGGTGACTAGTTTTCCGTCTGTCGGTCTGTATGTGTTTTTTACAAAGGATTTTATAACTCAAGATTTATTTAAGATAGAAACTTAAAATTTGGTATAAATATGTACCTTAATACATAAGTAAAATAAGTGTATAAAATTTCGTTGCTGGAACTAAATCCATTTCAAAATGGCGGTCGTTTAAATGTTTTAGTGTCAAATTCCACGAACACCGTTAGCTATAAACATTATTAAGATATGTAAAAGATGCACAATTAAAAGACAAATCGAAAGACACCTTATTTACTAAAATCGAATAATAAACAACCAAGTTGTGACAATTATTGCAAATCAATGTAATTTCCATACTACCACAATACATACCTAAATCATTGTTTAACATGCACATATT